>JAODUO010002265.1:0-33928 GCA_025642075.2 Ridgeia piscesae
TTTGGTTTTTAGCTCTTGTTATTCTGAAAACTGTTCAACGTATTTCAGCCAAACTGCTCCTATAGTAGCTCGTTAATGACCTCAACCTATGTTACTTCAATAATGGAAATTGTATGGTTGGTTTTTGAGTTACCGCTTATTACACACGAGAAGAGTTGATGCAAATTGCAAAGTTTAGCTCTTATTATTCTGAAAACTGTTCGAAGTATTTCAGCCAAACTGCACATATAGTAGCTCGTAAATGACATGAACCTATCTTACTTCAATAATGGAAATTGTATGGTTGGTTTTTGAGTTACCGCTATCATTACACATAAGAAGAGTTGAGCACCGTGCAAAGTTTAGATCTTGTTATTCTGAAAACTGTTCGACGTATTTCAGCCAAACTGCTCCTATAGTAGCTCGCTAATGACCTGAACCTATGTTACTTCAATAATTGAAATTGTATGGTTGGTTTTTGAGTTACCGCAGTAATTACACACGAGAAGAGTTGAGCATGGTACAAAGTTTAGCTCTTGTTATTCTGAAAACTATTCGACGTATTTCAGCCAAACTGCACGTAAAGTAGCTCGTTAATGACCTGAACCTATCTTACTTCAATAATGGAAATTGTATGGTTGGTTTTTGAGTTACCGCTATAATTACACACGAGAAGAGTTGAGCACCGTGCAAAGTTTAGATCTTGTTATTCTGAAAACTGTTCGACGTATTTCAGTCAAACTGCACGTATAGTAGCTCGTTAATGACCTCAACCTATGTTACTTCAATAATTGAAATTGTATGGTTGGTTTTTGAGTTACCGCTATAATTACACACGAGAAGAGTTGAGCACCGTGCAAAGTTTAGATCTTGTTATTCTGAAAACTGTTCGACGTATTTCAGCCAAACTGCTCCTATAGTAGCTCGCTAATGACCTGAACCTATTTTACTTCAATAATTGAAATTGTATGGCTGGTTTTTGAGTTACCGCTATAATTACATACGAGAAGAGTTGAGCACAAAGTTTAGCTCTTGTTATTCTGAAAACTGTTCGACGTATTTCAATGTGGCGGCAGAAATCACTATGCCTCAAAGTGTTTGACGCGAAGAGTGCAAGTTGTCGGTGTAGACAATGACAGCACTGGCGACGAAGGAGGTTTTTTTGTGTCAGCTATACACAACAACACACAACAGTGTGAATGGATCGCCTTGTGTACACAATATGTCTTGTGCCGTTGCAAGTAGACAGCGGTTCCCAGGTGAATGTGCCGTTGAAAGTAGACAGCGGTTCCCAGGTGAATATACTGAGTCTGAGCGCTTATGAGGGGCTTGCCAGTAAGCCAAAACTACTGACAGAGCGACGTCCCAAGCTGAAAACGTACAATGAAGAAAACATCGAAACTCCTGGAATATGCATTGCTACAGTCAAGCACATGGGAAAGAAACATAGACTACAATTTGTAGTTGTTTCCAAAGGATGACAGTCACTCATCGGTGCCAGCGACAGTGAGCGACTGGGCTTGGTGACCAGAGATTGTGGCGTACGGAAGGTTTGCACAGTTAAAGAAAATGGGGTCCTGACAAGTGCAGAAATAAGGAAAGAGTACCTGGATATCTTCAAGAGACTAGGCTGTTTGGAAGGGACATGCAAGATACATCTGCGGCAAAACTATGTACCCTCTGTGTATCCGGCGAGGAAAGTCCCACAGTCTCAGAAGCAGAAGTTGAAGAAAGATATTGATAGACTGGTTCAGACAGCGGTGCTGATCAAAGCCGAAAGACCAACGGATTGGGTGCTACCATTGGGGATAGTGGAGAAGCCCAACGGTGACCTGAGACTGTGTCTAGATCCAATGGACCTCAATGAATACATCAGAAGAGAACACTACCACCTGCCACACAGGTCTGAAATGCTCAGTGAGAAGTCAGATGCAAGGCACTTCACCAAAATGGACGCATCACAAGGGTTCTACCAAATTCAGCTAGACGAAGAGAGTACACAGCTATGTACAGTCGCTACGCCTTTCGGCCAATACTCCTTCAAAAGACTTCCATATGGGATCAACTGTGCACCAGAAATATTCCATGCCAAGATTCAGCAACTGGTCGAAAGCGAGACAGGAGTCAGTCTTCATGGATGACATAGTCGTCTGGGGACGAACAAGAGAAGAGCACGACGCTCGACTGAAGAGGGCGTTGGCCACCATCAGACGCTCTGGACTCAAACTGAACGAGAAAAAGTGCGTATTTGGTGTCACAGAATTGACGTACTTATGAGAAAGGCTTTAACACACCAGGGTATCAAGCCAGATCCGGACAAAGTTGCTGGAATTTGCAACATGCCAGTACCCACGACCAAAGAGGAAGTACAGAGAGCACTTGGCATGGTAAACTACATGGCCAAGTTGTGCCGAACTTGACGGTAAAGACAACAGCCCTGAGACAACTGCTACCCGAGAAGAACGACTCGCAGTGGGAAGCCGAACAGGCAAAGGAATGGCAAGACATAAAAGACTTCTTCACGACGGAACCACTCCTGAAGGTCTATAATCCAGATAGAAGAAGCAAAATATCGAGTGATGCTTCAAAGGATGGCTTGGGAGCCGTACTTCTACAGGAGCACGATGGAAATTGGCTTCCAGTTGCGTTCATCTCGCGTGCCATGACCTCTGCAGAAAAGAACTATGCTCAAATTGAGAAGGAGCTTCTAGGGCTAGTCTTTGCATGTGAGAAGTTTCATGAGTATGTGTATGGTGCTACGGTAATAGGAGACACCGACCACAAGCCCTTGGTTTCACTCCACAAGAAGAATCTGTCTACAACGAATGATGCTGCGATTGAGAAGGTATGACTTGAAACTCGAGTTCAAACCGGGAACATACCTGATAGTAGCCGACACTCTGTCACGTGCATTTGACAGAAGTGTAAAGAAAAGTAACACAGAAGAGGAGATCAAAGCACACGTGGATGTGATCAGACAGAATGCACAAGTGAGTGATTCAATGTGGGAAAAGATTGCCACCCACACAAAGGACGATGAGGAACTGAAAGACGTCCTGAATGCAGTGCCTTTCGGATGGGAAAGTGATTATGCGCAATCACTGAAACCATACTACCACTTCAGAGGTGATATCACTGAAATCGATGGGGTGTTGGTGAAAGGACCGAAAGTTATCAAACCTAAAACACTACAAGGTGATATGCTGAAGAAGATTCACGAAGGACATATAGGCATAGAAAAATACCAGGCCAGAGCAAGACCAGTGATGTACTGGCCCAACATCAACAACGACATTGAAAATCACATAGGACGATGCGGTACATGTCAGAAACACAGGTACAAGCAAGCAGGCAAAGAGCCAATGGAACAACATGAAATACCCGAGAAACCTTGGCGGAAGATAGGAGCAGACTTATTCTAGCTGTTTGGCAAGAACTTCTTGGTGGTTGTCGACTATACATCAAACTAGCCAAACTAGAAGATCTGTCGTCCACAAACACCATAAGTCACATGAAATCCATCATGGCAAGACACGGTCTTCCTTCTGTGGTTGTGTCAGGACCACAGTTCGGCAGCCGTGAGTTCCGACAGTTTGCAAAGCAATACGGCTTCAAACATGTGACATCTAGTCCCGAGTACCCACAGAGTAATGGAAAGGCGGAAAAAGCGGTACAAATTGTGAAGCGTTTGTTGAAAAAACACCAAGGAGAATGACGAGGATCCGTACTTGGCATTGCTAAACTACAGAACTTCACCACTGTCGGGCAGTGACCGATCTCCTGTTTCAATGAACATGAAACTGAGAACGAAGCTGCCCACGCAGAAGAACATGTCACCATGCACAAGTTGCCAGACATCAAACAGAAGCGCTATTATGATCATGGTAGCAACCAACTTAAGCCACCAGAGACTACTGACACAGTCAGGGTCAGAGGTGATGGTGTGTGGAGTGAGAAAGCGCAAGTACTGGCAAGGGTAGCACCCAACTCGTACCTAGTGGAGCTCGAGAGGGGTAAGCGTTTACGAAGAAACAGACGTCATCTGCTAAAGACACAAGAGAGGGGGTCGCGTCCTCATATATTTCAGGCTGGGGGACAGCGTAGGAAATGTCCCCCAACATTTCAAGTTCAGTAAAACAAATCTACGAGCATATAGCGAGACTGACCACCCCCTCTCTTAAAATGTTAGTTCAATTAATAAACTAAGTGAAAAATCATTAGACTAATTGCTTGGTTGGACGCAACGCTCAACTTGATCTTAGCCCAATATATATTCGTCATATTGGACTTTATAATTTTGCACCATTGTGTTGATACATAAGTAGACACTAGCCATCAAGCACATTATAGATGATTAATTTCTGGTTGCCTTGTCACCCTTCGGACTGGAACGTGTTTGATGCTTATTGTCTATGACGGAACCTGCGTATTCCAAGCTTTGTTTAATATGATCCCGGTTGAGTGACTGTCCTGATGCTTCGCCCCCGTGTTACTATTCTAGTGCCATGTAATTCGGTGGGTGTCCTGTGATACTATTCTAAAGCCATGGACCCACATTTATCAATCGGTGGGGGACGAGGTGGTCCGTCCTATATATATATATATATATATATATATATATATATATATATATATATATATATATATATATATATATATATATATATATATATATACCTTAACTATTTCAGTACCTGCAAATTGTACATGTAGTCAATACATTTCCGAACGTATGTGCGTGTGCGTGTGCGTGTGCGTGTGCGTGTGCGTGTGCGTGTGCGTGTGCGTGTGCGTGTGCGTGTGCGTGTGCGTGTGCGTGTGCGTGTGCGTGTGCGTGTGCGTGTGCGTGTGCGTGTGCGTGTGCGTGTGCGTGTGCGTGTGCGTGTGTGCGTGTGCGTGTGCGTGTGCGTGTGCGTGTGCGTGTGCGTGTGCGTGTGCGTGTGCGTGTGCGTGTGCGTGTGCGTGTGCGTGTGCGTGTGCGTGTGCGTGTGCGTGTGCGTGTGCGTGTGCGTGTGCGTGTGCGTGTGCGTGTGCGTGTGTGTTTGTGAAAGTGTGTGTACACAACATAGTTTCTTTTCCGAGTTCGAAAACGTATTGACATAATTTGCAGGTACTAAAATAGTTAAGGTATTTGATTTGCATGCCGTTGTGTTTCTTTAATTTATCAAATTTAATACCATTATGTTGCACGTCAAGGCACTCTTTTTAGTTTCGAGTTAAGTATAGGCTAGACGAACGCAATGAATTTCGCCGAATATCTAATCGATACAACAAATATATATATATATATATATATATATATATATATATATATATATATATATATAGATATATATATATATATTTTATATGTTTAATTACATGTCAAGACGATGCAAGCCCGTATATGGAATAGTTGTCATGTCGTCACTGATCATTATTACCTCTATTCAGAGGAGAGCAAGATTACGCCACGGTTAGTAGCCCACGATCAGTTGACTGAAGTGCGCGGCTCGGCAAGTGTGGAGAAATCTGTAACGCAAGGTAGGCCGACGTCTTGTGGAGAAGTATGATAAATACGATCACGAAGCGCAATTTTATTTGCGATTCAGTGCCGATGTGATCATCTGATGTTGCGGGGGTTAATAAGGCTGGTCATGTAAAGTAATTTATATTGCCTATATTAAGTTGTACCTGTATGGTCACTATGCGGTATCGGTGAAGTTAACATAAAGGTTTAAATGCTACATAGTAATGGCAATGTAATCTACGGCGAGCCCGGCGTTCGTCTCGGAAAAATACGAAGCTGCGCAAATTGTAAAATGCCAGAGCATGCCAACTTCTTTGAAACAGCGCACAAATCTTTGTATATATGCGTTCAGCTGTACAAAAACATAGCTTATTTTTAAGGCAATAATTTCTTCTGTTACATATGCATTTAAAATGTCATAGTTTGGACGTAGGTGCCCGCAAAGTGCTGATGTTGTTCTTTTTTCTTTCTATTCGTTTTGTAATGATATGATGTTTACTAATATAGTTGTTATACTATTTTACTCAGATGCACCGACTCTGTCATCTAAAGCGATGCTACGGCACGGTTGCGTTCCTCGTCGGTCTTGTGTTATCTATTGCCTGTCTACTACAATGGGACATGGAGTATGGCAATTTTCTTCACAAGCAATTTGCTCTTACACACCTTGATGGAAGCCGAGAAAACAAAACAACGGATGAGGCGATAATCAGTGGATTTTACGGATATTCGGGCTCAATGGAACTTGCACAATACAATGAAGTAAAAAGAAAATTTCCAAAACGTGTGTTGAAAATGACGCGACATCCACAAACGGTTAAACCTCCAGTAAGTTACTCAGTATCGGTGTCTGTCATATGCGGCGCGAAACAACAACTAAAATGTTTTGACGGAAAAGAAAATGCTGATCGTTGCCAAGATGGAGTATTCCTTAACCTCATTGAGCACCAAAGTAGCAAGCACAATAGCACTGGAGGGAGTTCATTTCGGATCATAAGTATGACATCACTTGCCCGCAAAATGTGTTCATACATCGATATGTTTGATGGCACCTACGTCGCCTGGTGTCCCTTTTCACTAGGCAGTGAATGTGCGAATATCAGCGTTTCATTAGACTTCTATAACTTTACTGCATTCACTGGAATTCACAAACCACTTCGCAATGTTGTGTGGGACAGAATGGTATGCCGGGGGCAGCAGTTATCATGCAGCATCATGCGAGGTTCAACGGAAAAAAACAAGATGATGTTACATCCCAGGGACGTATCTGGTTTGCAGTACGAGACGGCGAGACGCAATGCAATCACATGGCAACGTCACATCGACGGGTGGCAAGCTCGTTTGTCGTGGCAAAATGGCAAATTATTTCACATAAACAAAACAACGCTGTGTAAACGTTTAAAGCGGTTCGGCCGGATGATAATGGTAGGTGCGTCACATATGCGCTATAAGGCAGATCACATAGTCATTCAGTGCTACAAGATGCCAGTAAATATTGGCCGGAAACATTCATCAATGGCTGTAAATAACGTAGAGTTTCTTCGTCGTAGATGGACCAAAGAATTCAGATCACTTCCTGCCGAACTCTTAAAACGAAACTTAACGAAGGGTGACTTGGTGCTAATTCAAACAGGCGCCCATGACATGGGCTATGATGGATTGGAGAAAACCATGGCTGTTGCTGTTCCTCACTTATTGCGGGTGTTGCGCAAGGTCAGTGTCATTAGCAGGACGCGGGGATTCCATGTAGTCTATGTGACATCACCCGCATATCCGCGCCTTTGCAATGAGAGCAGCTCGGTTCGGGGAAGTCGAAACAATTTCGCACTGGCCGCCTATCATGGAAGAATAAAGAGTGCGATGAACTTTACTGGAATCGGTGTCTTCGACGAATTTAGTGCCTTCCTGACCTACGAAGAGGAGGCCATTTGTGGTGCCCACTATTTGTGTCGAACTCTCGACGATTTGAGTAACGTCTCGGGAGAAATTGGTAAGACGGCAGCCGAGTTACTTTTGGCGTACGCCACAAATTGATCAAGTAAGCGGATGCCCGTCCTTGCTGTCAACTTGACGACCAGGCATGTTGAAGGAGACAACATAACACTAACACATATGTAATCATATAATATATTTTGCATAGGCATGTCACATGCTCAATGATGTTGTCAAAACACGTGTGAGTATTGGATAAAACTCGTTGGCGTTTGGATGAATACATATAGGAGGTGCCGGGTGCATTATCAGAAGTGGTGGGATGTAACGAAGTACATTTACTTCGATACATTACTGAAGTAGTTTATTTTGAAATCTTCTTGTAACGAAGTACATTTTTGGGGAATTACTTTTACTTGTAACGAAGTGCTTTTTTGTTTACTTTCTTACGTTTAACTTCTAAATGTTGCGTTATTTTACCTGGGTCTATTAGCAATTTTAAAATTACCCTCGACACCTGATTGTGTAGTTGTTGTTTGCTTTGCGCTCGGGCCGACATCATGGCATCAATCGTGTTTCAATTTGATCTATTGTGTAACCGGCGCTTGGTTTCCGAGACGTCCCAGCGTGTGTTAAAACCTTTGAAGAATTTGTTTGATTAAAGTCAATTAAAAAGTAAATGTGGAGCAAGGCATTGTTTGTTTTATTGAAACATCAATGATCGCATTTCCCTGCTGCCAGTCCTGGCTTCGGACATCGGTGTTTCCGTAAGACCGGCGCATCGCCAATTGAAAATTGCAATTGAGAAATCGGATAAATAGGTTGCATTTCAATAGAAAAGATCAGTATAAATGCTCGGCTGAAATGTCATGATGAATTGCATCGCAAATATTAGTCGTAACACTTCGCCACGCAAAACATGCTACTGATGCATAAATTTAAACATTCATCAACCGCTTATAAAATGGGGAGTCGTAGTCATTTTGGCGTTGTAGATGCGCGTTATAAATTGGTATTTTAACGATAACTGAAAGACGAAGGAAGTTGTGCCAATAATGATAGTATTTATTTTAGTTTTGAACCTTTATGCGCGTTCAGCGACTGAGAGCCAGGTTATTATTTTAAATCTCATATTATCGTTCATCTTCATACATCGTGGTCTGTTGGTGCATAATTTATTTCAAAACTGTATAATTTCGTGAATTTTATTTAGTTCAACATTCAACGGTGTGTAACAATGTTTTCTGAACATCGCATAGACTGCGCGGTCGACACGCAGTACCTTCCTGTTCTACGAGGTTTGAGGTGCAGTGGCTGCATTCAATACTGTATTATTGATAGAGTTGGTGCATCTGAGTAAAATAGTATAACAACTATATTAGTAAACATCATATCATTACAAAACGAATAGAAAGAAAAAAGAACAACTCTGTTTTAGTGAAGCTGGCACGCAGCAACGCCACCGGCGACTATCTAGGAAAATTACGTGATGTTGCTATCATTCCATTGCCATATCATAGCAATTTAACTAAAATAGTCGCGAAATAATCACACCTGTGTATTCGTAAGAATATAAACATGTTATGTGATGACATTTATTCATTATTCAAATGGGTACTTGTATTTGTCGTTTTAAGCTGAATATATACTATTATTACAGTCAGTTAGATGCCCGCCGTACATGTTAATATCAAGTCTCTAGGTGTCCGCCCAATAACTACTACAAACTTACTCTTTATTTTTATTGATGCGACAATTTCAGGACTTTAAACAGCTAGAGACATCAACTCCCAAAATACCCGAAAACTCAGTTGTCTCTCCTGGTGGATGATTATGTTAAATGTGTTCATCAATATTTCTCTCCATGTTTTGTTGAAGATGAACTACAAGAAATTCTCAACTTCAAAAGTGTGACATATGCAAGTCCTGAAATTGTCCCGTAGCCATAGGCGCAACCTACAGGCACCTCCAAACGTGACATCAGCACTTTGCGGGCACCTACGTCCAAACTATGACATTTTAAATGTATATATAACAGAAGAAATTATTGCCTTAAAAATAAGATATGTTTTTGTACAGCTGAACGCATATATACAAAGATTTGTGCGCTGTTTCAAAGAAGTTGGCATGCTCTGGCATTGTACAATTTGCGCACGCACACGCACACGCACACGCACACGCACACGCACACGCACACGCACACGCACACGCACACGCACACGCACACGCACACGCACACGCACACGCACACGCACACGCACACGCACACGCACACGCACACGCACACGCACACGCACACGCACACGCACACGCACACGCACACGCACACGCACACGCACACGCACACGCACACGCACACGCACACGCACACGCACACGCACACGCACACGCACACGCACACGCACACGCACACGCACACGCACACGCACACGCACACGCACACGCACACGCACACGCACACGCACACGCACACGCACACGCACACGCACACGCACACGCACACGCACACGCACACGCACACGCACACGCACACGCACACGCACACGCACACGCACACGCACACGCACACGCACACGCACACGCACACGCACACGCACACGCACACGCACACGCACACGCACACGCACACGCACACGCACACGCACACGCACACGCACACGCACACGCACACGCACACGCACACGCACACGCACACGCACACGCACACGCACACGCACACGCACACGCACACGCACACGCACACGCACACGCACACGCACACGCACACGCACACGCACACGCACACAGCGGTATTATTAGGTCTTTTTTTCAGACCACTAATAACAGCATCAAATTTATCTGAAGTAATTACTATGTCGACATGTGTTCACTGAAAATATCGCCAACCGGATGTGCATGCACACCACAATCAATCCATTTCTGCTCTGACAATAAGAATATTTTCGCCCTTATTGCCACAGCTGCTCTGTGGATTTGCCCTGGGGATTGAAAATAGTGGTCCTACACCATATCATCCAATGGGAAATGGGCAATATGAACAAATTCAATTCGACCCTGATGAACATGTTGGGTACACTAACTGCAACAAAGAAGGCAAACTGGAAAGCGACCAGAAACGAAGCAATAGGATTCTCAGCATTCTACCTGGTATTTGTCAAACAGCCACGACTGCCAACTAATCTACCCATGGGTGTAGAATCAAACGAACGTCAAGTTGAAGTAGACAGCCATGCCGATTACACCAAGCTGTCTGCCAAGTATCACAAAAGGCTCTATGACAGACGTGTTAAACGAGGAACAGTGGAAATTAGTGATCGCGTGTTGGTACGAAATATTGACTTGCGAGGCCGCAACGAGCTGGCAAATCGGTGGGAAGAACGAACATTGCATCGGAACATGTTTCTACCAGTCAATTTCCTTCCACTACATGTGAAGGAGAAGCAATGGCGCCTAGAATGCGACCAAGTCTTCCAGAAGATACAAGGACAGAGAGACGCAGTTGTGTGTCTGAGCGTGACACTGTGAGAAAGGAAGATGAAGCAACACTGACCGACTCTGAATCAAATGACGGCGACTGTGTTGTGATGAGGAAAGTTGTGACGCAAAAACTCTTGATCCACGCACGCACGCACGCACGCACACACGCAGATACACAGAGACACATATGTACACACATTTACATATGTACATTATATACATTCATACATGCATACATGCAGTCAGACATACATGCATGCATGCATACATGTATACATTCATTCATATTGAGTGTTGGGGTGTGGAGCTGTTAGTATTAATTTGATGTGGGTAAATGTGATGTACTTCTTCGCTTTTTACCGGACATATACTGTAGTCTTGTTGATCACAAAAACAATTATATTGTCTCTATCTATGTATATATTATCTCTAATATCGCCAAACCCGTGGACAGTATACGTCACATGTCCACCGGGTGCAAGTGTCACTCAAATAAATGTCCACACTGATTGGCTAGCGGGAATTGTGGTAGTCAGCCCGTTGGTGTTTCCACTATCGGCGAAATCATCCTGGTGGTAATCACACTAGCAACTAGGTGCGGCAGGAAGGAAGAAAGCACGAAATCCTGAAATCATCTCCAGCAACAGGTAAACGTTAATCTACTACATGATATACAACGCAAATTATTGTGCAAATACTCTAGTGTCGTTTGCTCGTCCTGAAACTCGGGGAAATTTAAAGTCGTTCGCGTTAGTACATGTGCACTAGCACAGTCATTCTGTGGTTTATTCTCAGACACATTGAAATAATCAGATTGATGGCATTTTTACATTCCGCAGTACATATTTTATTACAGAAAACGTTCACCAAACTCCACTTGGTCGAACATTGTCTAAATACCATAGGTTTCACTGAAATGTACAGGTAGTTCATGTTGCATAACCGATTTATCAGGAATACATTATAACGAACATAATATTATATACCAACTTACTAAAATGACGAAGTTCCATCAAATGGAACTTGGCAGACTTTAGTTTGAGAATAAAAGTTGTATGTAAACAAAAATGCCTTCATTTACTATTGATTTGTTTGAGGTTGACTATTTTCGGGGAGTACAATGACAGGACTACAAAGATTCAGCAGGGTTTCTTCTGGTTTGTGACGTCATATACATAAACAATTAGCCATAGTGGTCATGATATGTCGCGTGCCCATGTTTCCGCGCCGTATGCCATTGCTGGATGACGCATGAGTTGTAGAATTGTCTCTTCTAACATGTTCCAATGTTGCCCTTGAAAATGTCGCGGTGCTTTGCAAATGCCGTGATTCCTTTCTGAATCTCCTTGTCTTGGTTTTTATTTCTGGTGCTTTATCTCTGTTCCAGGTAGATGTTGCTTCCAACGGTTTTGGTCTGGGTGTTGTTGGCACATTTTGGTGTGTGGTTTTCCATAATCACCTTTGTCTTCGACTTGTCCATCTTCAAACCCTGACTGTCACTTACATCAGCTAATTCATGTAGCATTTGTTGTAGTTCATTTGGTTTATTAACGCATATGAGTATGTCGTCAGTATTTATCTTGAAGCCTCTAGTTTATCAAGTCAGTCATCGAAAGATGCTTTCGAGTGCTGCCGTAAACAGCTTGGGCGATATGGTATCTCCCTGTCGTACTCCTCTCCTGATGTTGATCTTAATGCCTTCCTGGTGTAGGGAAACTGTCATCAAGCTGTTGGTGTAGATTTCCATGCAACCGTAAATGGTCATGCCATCCAAGGTTTTGCCTGTATAGTTGCAGCTAGCAAGCTCTGGACATTATTGTGAATTTATATAAGTTATGACCGTCGTAAACATATACTTTTTATGAGGTGTGATTGGGGAAATACCTACACTACGATTCGTCGGACAATTTCATACAAGTACGTAATATATGTGAATTTGTATGGATTTTAAGACATTGCTTTGCTGCTTTGGGTGATCAGATACGTTTGTCGACACCTGGAACTATAGTTACACACACAGTCTGCTGGCAGATTGGCCGCCACGCTTCTGTGGCAGCCTCAGTGACTGTGTCAATTCGCTGTAGCTGGTCAAGTATAACAACGCAGGACCAATTGCTCTAGACTGCCTGTCAACTGGTCGAATGCAATCATTCCAATAGGTCACGCTTGCTTGCCACCATTTGGACATTGTTATGTGATGTTGCCCATTCTACCAAGGTGTCACCGCAGAAATTCTTTCTTTCGTTTCTCAATTCGAGCCCAAATTTGGCCGTTGCCGTTTCCATGGGGTTCGTTATTTTCCTTGATTGCGCATTGAAGTCTCCCATCGCTCTCGTGTAGTGGTTTGTTTTCAGTAAAGTCTCATCGACGTCATTGTATAAGCTATTTATATCATCTTCTGAGGATGACATTGGTGGTGCATATACTTGCACTATCTTTAGTTTGTAGCGTTTTGTTAAGCACAAAACAAGTTCTGGGGTTGATGTTGTTTACCCTCGCTACATTTCCTGCTTACGGAAAAGCCTACTCTTGCTTGGCCATTCTTTACTATGTAATGGTACAGTAGCGGCCGCTTTGTAAGGCAGTGAAACATGCTTCTCGTATTGTCACTTATCCTACCCCAATTACATCCCATCCCAACATAGTTTTCCTACGATTTTTTCGAGTTCATCTATGTATTCATCTCTTAGTAGAGTTGTGACGTTGTAGATCGCTATCTTGTGTCTACTTACCCTCTTTCGATTGCTCTTTTTTGGCCCAGACATTCTCAGCAGCCCCTGTACGTAGTCCTAGTTGACCAGAACCGCCTCCTTGGTCATGGACTCTTTCGGTGCCACTGGAGACTGGGGGCCTTGGCTTTGTAGTACTTTGCATGCTGGTGTTGTTGACCTACTCTTCCATGCTAACCAGTGCGGGTTGGTGTTTGGAATGGGCATGCGATATAGGGTGAACGACATTGCCCAAGTTTCGACACGGTGGCTGTATCAGTACTGAACCATCGACATGCCGGTGTGGTGGTCCCAGATTCGTCTAGTCCAGGATTCGTACGAATCTGATACCCCGACGGTAGCGGTCCCAGATTCGTAGCGGGTCACGATTCGCCTTTATTATTAACGTTGTTTCCGTTAGTAATACATCAAGTATTCAAATAAGATTGTTATCACGCACACCTTAAATAAAAAATGGATTAACTTATGTGATTATTTTCACTCACTTGAACGTGTTGTGTGATTTAGAACGTTCTTTTTAATCTGTCGAGGTTATAATTAGTATCGAGGTTACTGCAATAGGCGGCGCGTGGCGCCCTCTTTGTGCACCGCCGCGGTGTCCTGCTTCGTTTTATTGGGATATGCCTATTTGCTACCCCTCCACGAACTTGTAAACTCCTGATGTGAATCTTGTCACAAGTACCTTCAGTTCAGTGGCGTAGCCAGGATTTTGCACTGCAGGGGGCCATCCGACAACCAAGCAATCTCGGTATTACATATGGGGACCGATTTATATGTAAATGTATATGACTTAGACATACACATGTCATAACAATATCCAAAGGCCACATTTAGCATTTCACACTTTAGAAGAATTGGCGTCAAATTTTTAAGTAGTGCAAAGGATTGATATGGATATCTGCTTGCATTGCTTTATGTAATGTGGCGTGTATTTCAACGTGGGCTAATGTAAATACTGTATATGTCTCCGTTAGTTTACTATTAACCAGCTTATAAAAATTGACTAATAAAATATATTAATTAGGTAACACATAAATTAGATAATTGTAGGCGTCCATCAATATATTACGTTGTAAAATACCATATTGTGTCCAACTAAATTAATTTGTTTAGAAGTGATTGTGTCTATAACCCAAAGGAGCAAGAGGTTTTCCGCTAATTAGCTTATTAGGATATATTAATTAGGTAATTACAAACACTAATAAAATACGTTGTAACGTACCACATTGCTGTTTTCATATTTTAGAATGAGAGGAAATATTTATACGATATAAATTGCTTATGTCTGGAGGAAACATACACACATTTTATACGATATTGCCGTAATAAATTACTATGTTGTAAACAACCGTAACATTGTTTCACTTGATAGGACAACATTTTAAGCAATTGTTCACACTAATGTTCTTTATCACCGCAGGAAAGATAACAAACATCCCGTGGTATTTATACTAAGAATGCTTTGCATTTTATTGCATATCGATTATTTTTAATATGACAAGCAGAAACTGAATGCTTCCGTTGTGGCGCATGGGGTGATTGTCTTCATACAAATATTATTCATATTTTACTAAAACGAACCAATTTGACGATTTTGTTTGCAAGCCGTTTATAAAATAGGTGGTTTTGATTAACATTATTGAATTGTCGCTGAACATTTAAAAAGATGTTGGTGAAAACTGCACAATACGCTTAGAAAGGCGGATACTGAGAGTTTCATCCAGTAAACTAATCATTTAGTTACGCTCATGACATGGACATATAAAATACATACAAACTAACATAGTCGAACAGAGTCAATTAGCCATTGACAGGTGTGAGCCATGCCCACAACCATAGCCAAAATCTACCGTCACAACCAATTATTAGCCATAGCCATAGTAAAGTCACCGAATAAAATAGAGCGTATTAAATGATTATTTTGTTATTAGTGATGTGGATTTCTGTCACGACGAATCATACATGACTGTTAAATAACACCTAGGTGACATCTAGCCAATAGGAGCGGTTGCATGACACACACCCAGCTGGGGTATGTCACAAGTTAGGCGGAACTTTCTGGGGCAACTCGAAGCAACCCCAACTGCAGCTGGGTGACACCCAGCGCGTTGTGGTTTACTGCTTGGATAAATTATACGACTGTCCTCGTAATCATGTACATAAGGATGTTCACTTACATGTCAGTCTGTCAATGTTGATTGGTTATTACTAAATATTGACAAATTACATTGCTATTATTATTAAATAATTTGTTACTTTGCATTTAGTACTGTTGTATATGTGATTGTACACAGTTCATTCATTGTGACAGTATGTATATCTTCATAAATATGGACATTATGGCCTTTTACTAAGATGTGTAGATCTATAAAAGTGGCGTGCTTATTATAAAATATTGACTAACTAATTAAATTATTATTGATTATTTATTAATTTATATTTGTAACTTTCTGTTAATGTAGTTATACACATTGCATAATAATACGTGTACTTGTCTTTATAATCATGGACATTGTGGCCTTTTGTTTTTAATTTATTAATATTACATAACTATTAAATTATACCTCTTACCACAATTGCAGTTTTTCTTTACAAATTGTGTGTTTATATAAACATATATTAATGGACATTGTTGCATTTTACAAAAACCGTTTTTGTCTGTCGACGTTACCCGCTAATTATCACCTATTAACTAATTTTTTTTTTTTTATTACTACATGACTAGTTAATATATATTTATTTCATAATAAATGTGGTTATGCACACTGCATAATATGTATAAATATCTTCATATTTATGAACTCTGCTGGTCTTAATTACAATGTGTTGGTCTGTTAACTTGGTGCACTACTTAGATAATAGTAACTACTTAACTGAATTAATTATCATGAAGAAAAAAATATTACTCCATTCAATGCATTTCAAAACACTGCAAACAATATTTTAATAGTTATAAAAATAAGAGTTATGCAATTTTAAATTCACTTTTATTAAAATATTTATCAACAGAAAACAAAACAATGAGCTAATTGCCAGTTTTTCTTTACGTTCTCCACACTCCGCAACGTCGTCGATATAGCGTTGACCTCTGCCGTCACAGCATTCCATCCCTTTTTCTGTCACTGTTCGACAAGATTGATTTCAATCGGCCTTGTAACAGTTCTTATATTTGGCCGTATGCCTGCATTAAGGCCATCATCTCAGCATGAGAAAGGTTGTCCCTATAATGTCGCTGTTGTCTCACTACTTCCACCGTGAGGACTTTCAGAGGTGAACTGAATTCTGGGAAGATTTGTTCTCAAAACGCGGCAATCCGCTTATCGGTTACTCGTACCGGTATCCCCTAGTTGGGCGGCATCTGGGTGGCTGTTGTGCATCGCATCCAGTGCGGTCACCCAGCTAGATGACACCTAGAGAGATAGGGGTAATTTTACCGCCTAACTTGGGTGCGTGTCACGCAACCGGCCACTGGTTTCTAAGTATCGAGACTAGTCGAACAGGACAACAATAACTGTTGCTGCAACTCCACCTGTCAGTCCAACAAAGGCAGCACACACTGGGTGGCGTGCGACTATTGATTCGCGTGGTGGTACTGCCAGTGTGCTGAGATGACAACGAAGCCGCTAGTGGTCTACTGTAAACAATGCACTGGGTGAATAGAATAGACTGGCAAACGTCACCCATGCAAGATCGTACCCTGTGGAATGGATTTGTGAAATTTTACGCCACAAAACATTATAGTTTATATAAAAATGAAATTAAATTAAAAATGAAATATAAAATAATCACTTGTTATTTAATGAGGGGTGTGTGTCTAATGTGCTTCAATAGTGAACTAGGCAACAGTGTATTTTGTCTCTAATCAATCAAATTTCAAAGTAATGACAGCCACAGTTATACCACAAACAACTGTACTAGGTTATGTTCATATTATACTTAAATTACATTAATAAAATAATGAAATAATGTTATTTATATATGGCATAAATATGTTTCGCATACACACAACTGTTGTAGGCTTGTTTACGAAGTAAATTTGGAATACAATAAAATATCGGTATGGATTATTTTAACAAAACACCAATGTACTCAAAGAAAACTAATGTATTTCATTTGCTCATGAATATAAGACGATAATTATGATGTTGCTATAATAAATACATTTCAAGTTACTTCGATATCCTTAAGCATTTACCTAGACTAGAAGAAACTTATCACTGTACAAAGTTTTGTATTATATTATTTATTTACTTATTTGTTTATGCCCTTTCAGGCATTGTATGCAAACCAAAGCCAGTTTTATCACAAAACAAATTAAAAAAACTGCATTACACATTACTTATTTCTCCCAATGAAAATCTGCAGTGTTGTGTCATAATTTGTGGAAATATGTATCCATTACATTACATATTAAGGACAAATAACCCAAAACAATATATACGAAGGCAATGAATACTATTAAAATACGAATCAGTGAATCCTAGCGTGGTTAATCGTGACCCGTGACAGCGGTTTACTATATGTTGTCACTGGTCACAATTAACCCGTGCTAAAAGGTACAAACGCCTAAACACATGTAAGCAAGAGTCACCTTCGCGCCCCTAGATACCTGCATTCGCAAAGACGTCACCCGGATGGTTTATAGCGGACGGGAAAATGTAAGCATCATCGTTAATTAGGCTGTTTGTATTCACTCGCGCATACGTACAATCACACAAATGTATTATATCACATGTTAGCTCAAATCGCCGGCATGCTGGTAACCTCCAGGTAGTCGACATAATGTTGTTGTATATTTAGTCAATGTGTAAAACATACGCACTCCTGTACGATTGTGTGTCGTACTACGGTAGTGGTGTCATCATACATGTGTTATCGTTCTTCCTCATAGGCTGTCTTTGCATACATTACCTTCACGTGTAGTTATTAAGATATACCTTTAAGGACGATGCAGCGGACAGTGTTGTCGCTTAAACGACAACTTGCACTGCACACTGCTATGCAACTGTCAGGATGACAGCGGGTTATGTGAACAAAACCGGGGAGTTATAAGTGGAGATTCAATTCAACTAAATACGTTTTATTCGTACAAATATTCAGCAGACAGTAAAATCTTGACTGCCGTAACATGAGTTATTGTGCCTTGTGTTGATATGCATGCAATGTGTTTCGAAAGGACATAAGATTAGATACTTGTAGTGTATTGAATGCACCCTCTAAGACCAATTACGTTTTTTACATAGCAGGATATACAAACAAATTACATTCTACATGGAATATATAATTATATATATATATATGTATATATATTGATTTTTGCGCTGTGTTAATACTGGAATATATCTTGTCACAAAATGTTGTATATTTACAATTAGCATGTAGTGGACTGATTTGTGCATAACAAGTTGTTGTTTTGAATACCACATATTGTAAAATAGTTTTACCTATAGAATAGAAGAGTTATGTAGCCAAGACGACTTGTTATATATAGTAGTAGCATTGCCCTCTTTTGGAGAACAATAATATATTTAATAGTAATATATGATATGTGCTTCCCCACATTTCAGAGTGGTAAGTAATGTATGTGTAAGAACAATCAGCAGTACAGGATATGCATACACTATGAGTCTATTATATGGCTGCACTTATTATATGGCAGTACTCTTAGCGAGCTTTGGTATTCCATTTGCTGTATGGTCAAGATATTTATGTCAGAGATTATGTAATTGGTTGTTACGTTAACATGTACATTCAATATCGTATTACCAAACAACTTGTTTTTGCTGTTTTTGCAACTGTTGAGGACAGTTTATTTACAGTAAACCAAGTATGCAAACCAAGAACAGTAACTTTGTAACAAATGTATTAATGTCGTCAGTAAACAGTGCATATTTAACCAATCTACTAATGTTACATAAATCGTTCAAATAAAACAAAATTATAGTTTACGTTGTAGTATCGAACCTTGCGGGACTTTACATGATATTTTTAACACATTAGCATGATATGAACCATAGCTAACAAATTGGGATATATTTGATAAAACAAAACCTGATTATCCAATTTTTTTAATCTAAGGAGTGAAAGTTCAAAACAGCGCTAGTTGTATTTGATTCATAATTACAACGGTATAAATTAGATTGTCAATCTATGACTATTGTAAATAAATCCGTATAATTTACATTGGCAGAAAATTCTGGATACTTTGTTGTAATCATTTGACATTTTCTACTTAATCACAGTTAGCGAAGCAATGTCTGGTGCAGCTGCGCATCAAAGTTCATTTGCGGTTGTATAAGGTCAACTCACTTTCAACTGTAATGTGGGTATCACGTCCATTATTGCCTTTTATCAGCTTCCGGATGTAGTCCAGCAGGCAATGACGCCTCCTTTTCCCTTAAGCTGCCGTCTCTGTTAAAAAGGGTAAATGGCACCCGTAGACGTTAAATCGTCAGTGACAAACACTTTTGCATGGTTATTTCGTTTTAGCATGAAGCTTGCTCTTTGTACTACATCTAGCGTACTTTCGATGCCAAATCTTACAATGATGGCTCTTTTCCCGATTTTACCGTTCTCCTCTAGTTTCGGGCCAAGTTGGTGACTTCTTTCAATCTGTTCTGGCCGTACCTGATCGTACTTTTTCTCTGCTGTGTTTGCTGTTGCTGTCCATCAGTTGTCGGCATCCCGACGAAACGCAAATTGGGCTAACGCGATATTAAGTTTGTTTCTCTGAGGTACGTAGTTCATAAGCTATAATAAACTTTGTCGGGCCCCAATTAAATATGGTGGGTATTACAAGATGGTAAATATGTTAAAGTCAATAAAGGTCTAAAGTAGTACAGTTTAAATAGTTAACTTTCAGATCTACAATTAAAATACCGCTATTTATAATGAATGATGCCGAATATAAGTTTTACGTATTTGTATATATTATTTACCTAACTGTTGTTGTAATTTTTACTAGATTATGTTTTGTGTGAACCAATTTGTGACTTTTGGATAAAAGACATCTCATCTCAGCGTAATAAAATTAAAACACAAAACACAATTTGCCAATTCAAATACAAATATAACATATTGCAATTTTTTGTTCAAATACACTTCCAAATCATTGCAGTTGTTGATTCAAGTATGATTCAAACATATGGCCCGTGTATTAATTTTAGTTTCAGTATATCACAGTGGGTGAAATTTTGTCTTTATATCTACTATAAGCCAAGGTGCACAACTTAAACCCGCTATACATCTTTAACATGATCGTTTTTCAAGAAGACCTAGCTCTATAATGTTAATGAATCAGCATTCATGTATAGAATGTTACAGCTATTCGTTTAATGTTCACCTGTTATGGTATGTCTTCTGTATACCTTTGGACTTGTTTGGTGAGTTTGTATGAGTTTTTCTGTGAAACAAAATGTAATAGTTTATGAATAATTTTTTTTTTCATAATGGCACGACACCTTAAATGTTACTAGGCCACTACACTAATTGGCAAGCACGTTTATCGTTGAGTCATTATTTGTACAAGTGTATCAACTAGTCCGTTTTTATACCCCTGCATTGCAGGAAACCTGGCTTCTTTTGCGCTAGCCCAGGAGGTTTACGCAGCAGGTGAACGCAGGATTCTTTGAAGCGCATTCCCAGTATAGTCAATATCTGGTTTTATGGTATGCTTGGTTACAAGCCTCACTGGCTTCCCATATTTGACCAGCAGCTTCACTGTGTTCCAGTTATATCCATGAAGCCTGCACGTTATTGACCCTATCACATGTGTGACATTCTGCTTGACTATATCAGGCAGTGCTTTATGTTTTGTTGGGAATTTGTTACATGTGTTTGGTTATATTTGCAAATACTTTTCAAATACAGACCAAATATAAAATACAAATACACCAAATTTATGTATTTAAATACATATCGAAATATATATTTGGACCCAAAACTGATATCTGCTAATGAAAATTTGCCTCAGAAAAAGCTATGTTGAGTACAATTAATATAATTGGCAAATCCACAGGATTTTTAAAAGTGGCATTTTGTATACGCCGAATTTGCAGCTTGGACAAGTTCAGGTTTTACATATTTTTTTATGAATATAATACGTATGTTTCTATTTGTTTTATGTATACATTGGTTTTTTTAAATTAAACAATTATTATTATTATGTGAAAAAGGTGATACTATATGATAACAAATTAACTGAACTATACAATATTCAAGTTTTATTTATATGTTTTACTTATACGTTCACTGTGTTCTACACATGATATGTTCAAGAGCATCTAGTTCATATTTTGTCAATATGTGCTTTCTGTTTTACTGCAGTACTACGGAAGATGACTTTGCTGGAATGCCGCGTGCACATGCTGAGCTTGCCTACTATTAGACATGTAATTGGCATGCTTGTAGCTATTCTACTATTTGTAACCACCACAAATCTTCACTACAACAGGACTGCTCTTACCGGGATACTTCCTTACAGATCGACAACACATAAACAAGAGACAACTAATAGTAAAATCGATGTGAAGCCAGCGATATTTCAATTATCTCATGGCCAGCACGCTGTCGTAAATAATCAAAGTAAATATGCCTTAATTGTGTCGACTCCCTGTCTTGTCATTTTGGCAGGGAAACAATCGGATACCCGATACGCAGTATTCTCTGCAAACTGGGACGGCGACAGCTACAGATACTCGTTTATGTTGCCCCTGACAACGATGGCATGGCGTCGCATCGGATACGGTAGTGTCGTACTGATTGTAGGCAATCTCCAAAACTGGCGAAACAATCCGACAAGAAACTACATACTGGAGAGTACACTAGAAAAGGGGGCCATTGTAGTCTTCCTGCAGGGTGCACCAGCAGTTAATTCGGTGATGTTGAGTCAAATCAGTCGCCTATTAGCTGCTGCATTTGTGCCTTTTAACAGTAAGCTAAATCTAGTCCTACTGACGACAGATGCCGACATCTGGCCTGGAAACGAAACCGCATACGAACTCCCGTCAAAACTCGTATCTATCAAAGTTACCAACGCGTTCTGTTGTGGCAAATTTAACCACAAAGGTACATCTTACCAAATGTATCCTATGACGAATATCATAGCTAATCTTACAACTTGGCGAATGATGATCCGTCGACACATTTCAACGATTTCATGCGCTAACGACATTGTAACCTACGCCAAGAGAGAATTCGGTAGTATTGCTACCAGGGTTGTGCATAAAGGTGGTAACGATGGCTGGTACATGGACCAACACATAGCAAGCATATGGATAGCTGATTGGAACCGTCATCATAATTCTGTGAGCTACGTTGGTAGATATTGTCGTAAAGATCGCATCGACCGCATTCGTTGGGCGCCCCGCACACTCTATGGTATTGTCGATGCGCATATACTAGTAGAGGCGCACAAAGAGGGTACGTGGCAGCGAATTAGACCGTTGCTGATTCTCCTCTACGGTAACACGTCTTCCGAGTACCACTGGTGTGAGAAGTACCGCAAACAATTTGTAAAACTGATATCACCCATGGCAAATTGATCCAACACGTTAATAAAATATCCGTGATAACTTTCGGCTACTTTGAAATATTACGGCGGTTCCGCCATGATCGGCTTTAAGAACGTAGCATATGTGATTCTGCTTGACAACTGCAATTAATGAGAGATGTATTAGTAAATGGACTGTAAGTAACAGCCTTCATTTCCCGACACTTTTTGTTTTGTTTGACCAACCATGCTATTGATCAATCGTCATGGGCAATACAAACACAAGTCCACATGTCAACTGCCATTGACATATCCTGTCATGGGACGTGCAGCCACGGTCTTGAAGATTTGACTGTTGATGTTTCGCAAGACGGGATCATTGCTTCTTTGTGTCACATAGGTGTCCACACTCACACATACACACATACACACACACACACATATATATATATTTCTAATTTCTTTGCGCTTTCTTAAAAAAAAAACCGTCAGAAATAATTATACTTGGCGGAAAACATTACATTTAAATGCCAGCTATTAAAGGTTAATTATTGGAATCACGGAATATTTAACCTTCCAGTAATATGGAATTGTAATACAGGTACACTATTTGTATCACCAATTTTTATATTTACGAGTAATCGGGAGTTGTGCTTCGGATTTTTTTTCACATCATCGTGTCCTTTCTTGAAATATTATTTATCATTATTCGAAAACTAACAGTGAGATTTGAATTGTTTCAATGATGTAAACTTAAATTATTGAAACAATTGCTGCTGCTGATAAACTTTGGCAAGTAATGCCTATTCAAAAAAAAGAAAAACATTGCTAAACTTTGTGCGATGCTCAATTTTGTGTACGATTTCTTTAAAAAAAAAACCGTTATAAATTAAATATATTTGGAGGAGAGCAATCAGTAAAATATCTACTAAAGGTAAAGTATTGGTATCATGGGATTTAAAATTTATGAATAGTCGGGAGTTATTCTCTGTAAAATTTCTAAATAATCATGGCCTTTCTTGAAATATTAACTATCACCATTCGAAAACTAACTGTCAGAATGGAACTGTTTCAATGATTTAAACTCATTCTGCCCAATTGCTTCTGTGGGTAAACTTTAGTAAATACTTATACCGCTCTTTACCAACAGCAGCATTTCAACGATTGGAGTTTAATTCATTAAAACAATCCAATTCTGACGGTTATGTTTCATGAATTATGATAGTTCATATTTCTAGAAAGGATAAGACGGTTAGTGCAAGTTCCAAAGTACTACTTCCGATAACTGGTCAATTTAAAATACAGTGATATGTTACCTATAGTAGCAGGTGTTTAATATTATGTTATCCTCAAATTATAATTCTTTATGAAGGTTAGTTTTAAGAAAGCGTCCAAAGAATTGAGCATTGGACAAAATCGTTTTCTCTCGAAAACTAGGCGACAGTTATTTGTGAAACTTTACAGCTGCATTTCGAACATTGGGCTTAAGTCATTGAACAAATTCAATTGGGACGGTTTGTTTTGAATTATGCTAGTTCCCATTTCTTTAAAGGCCAAGAAGGTTTGTGATTTACCAGTACCGGTAACTGGTAAATTTAAAAACCATGATATCCATATTTTACCTGTAATAGCAGACGTTTAATATTACGTTATCCTCAAAATATAACTCGTTTGTGACGGCTGGATTTTAAGAAAGCGTACAAAGAAATGAGCTTTGAACAAAGTCTTTTTTTAAAGAACACTAGGTTACAGTTATTTGCGAAACTTGACCATCAGCAGCATTTCGACAATTGTAATTTGTTCTATTGAAACAATTCAATTATGACCGTTAGTTTTTAGTTATGCTAGTTCATATTATTTCTATAAAGGCCAAGACGGTTTGTGCATGTTCAAAGTACTTCTCCCGATCACTGGTAAATTTAAATATTGTGATCCCCTTATTTTACCTGTAATAGTAGGCATTATGTTAACATAATGTTACCCTCAAAATATAATTAATTTCTGACGGATGGATTTTTTTCTGCAAAATTAGGCGACAATTATTTACGAAATTTTACCAACAGCAGCATTTCGAAGATTGGAGTCATTGAAGCAATTCAATTCTGGCGGGTAGTTTTGCAATTTTGTTAATTCGTAATTCCATAAAAACCATGGCGGTTAGTGCATGTTCCAAAGTACTACTCCCGGAAATTTAATATCCAGTTTTCCAATACTTTACGTGTAGTGGCTAGCATTTAATCGATTGCTCTCCTCCAAATAAAAAAATTAGAAATGGCACAAAGAATTGGACATCGAACACGATTTTTCTCAAAAACTAGACGTGAGTGATTTGCGAAAGTTTACCCACAGCGGCAATTTTGAGAGTTGCAGTTTAAATCATTGAAAACATTCGGTGATGACAGTTAGTTTTCGAACGATGATAGTTCATAGTTCATATTTCCATAAAGGTAACGATGATTTGTTTGTGAATATTATGGTGTCTTCAGTGAACAGGTCTGCAAGAGAAATAATGTGTAAAGCGCTTTGAGCAATCCTGAGTTTGGGATACTGCGCTATATAAGAACTTTCCTTCTACTTTTGGTAAAGTTTGGCTGAAATTCGTAAAGTATTTTTCGAGAAAAAAAACCCGGCTAAAAATGGTGACTTGCTCAACTCTCCTCGGGTATAAATATTGCGGTAACTGAAAAACGAACCATTCGATTTCCTTTATTGTTAGACAATAGTATTGCGTGTTCAGTGAGCTACGATTTGTAAAGATTCGATGAAATTCGTCGAAGAGTTTTCGATAAAGCAAGGGTAACATTTTTTACAATTCTCAACTCTCCTCGGGTATGATTATTGCAGTAACAGAAAAACGAACCATATGATGTTCATTATTGTTTGAGAACATCTTCAGTGTGCTACTGTTCGTAAAAATTCGAAGAAATTCTTCGAAAAGTTTTCGGTCAAACCAGGACTATAGTTTGAACCATGCTCTACTCACCTCCAGGATAATTGTCGCGATAAATGGCGAATGAACCGTCCGATTTTATTTCTTGTTTGAGAATATTTCGGTTTTTTCATTGTTCTACTTCTGGTAATGTTTGGCGGAATTTCGTGAAATACTTTTCGAAAAAAACAACGGCTAAATATTGTGACTTGCTCATCTCTACTCGGGTATAATTATTGCGGTAACTCAAAAACGAACCATACCATTTCTATTACTGTTCGACAGTATGATGGCGTGTTCAGTGAGCTACGTTTCGTAAAGATTTGATGAAATTCGTCGATCAGTTTTCGATCAAACAGGGGTTATACTTTGAAAAATTCTCAACTCTCCTCGAGTATAATTATTGCGGTAACAGAAAAACGAACCATTCGAATTCCTTCATTGTTTGAGAATATTATGACATCTTCAATGTACTGTTCGTAAATACTTGATTACATTCTTCGAGCAGTTTTCGGTAAATCCAGGACTAGACTTTCTACCATGCTCAACTCACCTCCGGGATAATTGTAGCGATAACTGACAATTGAACCATACAATTTCTGTTCTTGTTTGTGAATATTATGGTGTCTTCAGTGAACAGGTCTGCCAGGGCTGGCTGAAATTCGTGATGTATTTTTCGAGAAAAAAAAACCCGGCTAAAAATGGCGACTTGCTCAACTCTCCTCGGGTATAATTATTGTGATAATTCAAAAACGAAACTTACGATTTCAACTATTGTTTGACAATTTTATTGCGTGTTCAGTGAGCTACGCTTTGTAAATATTTGATGAAATTCGTCGAAAAGTTTTCGATAAAGCAAGTGTTACATTTGTAACAATTCTCAACTCTCCTCGGGTATGATTATTGCGATCACTGAAAAACGAACCATATGATGTTCGTTATTGTGTGAGAAAATTTTCAGTTCGTAAAAGATTGATGACATTCTTCGAGAAGTTTTCGGTTAAACCAGGATTATAATTTGAACCATGCTCAAATCACCTCCGGAATAATTATTCCGGTTACTGAAAAACGAACCATACGATTTCAATTATTGTTTTAGAATATTATGACATCTTCGGTGTGCTACTATTAGTAAAGATTTGATTAAATTCTTCGAGAAGTTTTAGGTAAAACCAGAACTAGACTTTTCACCATGCTCTACTCACGACGACGTTGGCGTTATTTCTCGAGCAGTCCGATGGCTGAGAAAATTCGTTGTTTCTCATGAAAACGGTAAAATACAATCCGGAAACGACACAATATCATCGCATTTACTACTAAAAATTATTGTGTGCATTAAAATCGTTTGTAACAGCCCATGCACGCACGCAAAAATCTGCTCGCAAATAACGATACGAGTCGGCGTTATTTCTCGTTCACACAAATAACGCGACTAGTTGACGTTATTTCTCGAGCCTTTCGGACGCAATCCACCCATCTCCCTCTTGGTCTCCCCCTCCTCTCTCTCACTCTCTCAATATATATATATATATATATATATATATATATATATATATATATATATATATATATATATATATATATATTACACATATGTATTCCAATAATTTAGGCGGAGAGGTGGAAATTTAGCCGAATGTTATTTTTGCTATGAGGAGGGGGTAGATGGACGTCTAATCTAAGAAGAGCCTCAATGTATCAATGCTAGTAAAGTTGGAGTTTCGGATGAGTCAAAGGCCTCCTTGCAACTGATGTCCATTTTAAGAATATTTCTTGTGTAGCTTTAAACTGGTGGAGAGTCAGCATATCATTATAAGGTTTACACTGACAGTTTGTGTCGTCACCCTGTAGTCAAGCTTGATGATGTCCTTTGCACTGCAGCGCTCTCACCAAATCACAAATGTTTTTAATAATGGCAGGAAACCATTGTTGTGTAGTGGAATGCCACAACAATAATCAGAAGTCTAAAAGTACAGGGATGACTTCAAAATAATGGGAAGGACAAGGAGACCGATGAATGAAGGAACAAATGTATTGTTTATGTTGGGCGGTCAGATGACAGCTTCATTCCTTCAACCCTGATAAGCATCATAATATTTAGTACCTGCACGGCCCATTTTGAACAGTTTCTTATTGATTAATCCATAACAGTATTACACAAATAATATTCCGCCAAATGCGTGTAAATAAACAGTTTGAAAGTTGCTTTTGATATAGAGCTCACCAAGGGGTGCGTGGTTGAATAATTATAGGGTGTGTATATGTTAACGGCTTGTTAATGATAACAAACGAGTATTGCATTATTGTTACCAGTACTTTCTAGCCAGTGCTTTATAACTTGTATAAGTTATGTTGTTCTATATTATTAATACGGTTACGTGTAATAATGTGTAGTAATATAATATATATATATATATATATATATTAATATATAGAGCAACACAGGAATAGACGGTGTATAAGAGGGCACAAGAAGTGTAAATGCATGAATATGTTGATATATATGTACTTGGAATTGTACGATATTTAATTATCTATTACAGAGCGGGCCGCCCTCTGGGAGCTGTATACATATTCAATAAAGGTGTTGAATGTACAAATACCTGTCGTTCGACTTGCTCACACTAGACATATTATATTTTTGAACACACAGCGCATTTCACCCACGTCAGTTTGATTATAAGAAGACAACTTATATTGAAGAAGGGATTGTTATGCGCGTATCTATTCGCCGTAACGTTGCACAGACTTCAAGGTAGGAACAATTGAGCGATTGTCACGTCCTCGTGCATCTGAGATATGTGACCCGTTTTCACACAAGAAAAACACCTCTGGTTCCTGTATCGACAGTCTTCCTGTCTGTGTAGACCGCCACAAAGGTAGCATTTAACCTCCTGGCCTTTGTTTCCAATTTTTTGTAGTAGTTTGCTTCTCGGTCTAGGTGGTTTCTCTTTACCTTTCAATTGTTTCACAACTGGCACCTTATCCGTCGACCTTGTATAGTCACTTGCCTGATGCCTGACTCTGGATGTGTTTTTTTCGCTTCACTGTCTGCTATTTCATATGCAATGGCTATTTGTAAAGCTTGTGCAAAGTCTCGGTTTTGACTAAGCAGTTTTCGTTGCGTGCTTTCACTTCTTATTCCGATATCCAACTAATCGTTTCCGGGGATAATTAATAGGTCAGTTTCAGGCTATGTTGTATGCCAGGCGTCACCGGGCCTACATGGTTGATGGCACGACGTAAATAAGGTTAACCTTTCCATTTGTTTTTAATACAAATTATCATCATTATGTCGCCATATGAAAACATTTCTTTAGCACGTCTGAAATGTGAACAGAGGAAAAGTGATGCGAGAGTTACGGGAAGAAACTTTGAATTGTTTCAGCAAGCTATGACTGCGGAAAGTCATACATGTCACACATGTGATGACGTCTGTCTCACATGTCTGATGCTAGAACGTTATTTCTAGTTTTACCACACGTTTCACCCTTTTATGTTTATTTTTACTTAGCTCAACTAGCATATCATTTTTAATCTTAATTAATTAATAGTTTACTAGTTCACATATATTTAATTGTTTTATTAATTACAATTAACACACATATTTTATGCTGTAGTCATTTATTATTAATCACCTACTATTATATACTTATTTATTCTGCAGTTGACTATAAAGGTATTTTATATACAACCCAACAAATATATACATACACACACACACATATATATGTGTCTGCGGATGGAGGGGCGCATCGCATCCAGAATATTCAGATCAGGTTTAAAATTCATGGTACCTAATTACATAAATCTTATGTTCTAGCTTCGCGATGTTAATTTGTTTACACAGCATTTAACACATATGTAAGAGGGTTAGAAAAATACTTCACTACAGACGGATTTTTGTCAGGTTCTGTTTTGTACCTGGCATATTGCCCATATATATAATAATATATTCCCACAATGCTGCAAACGCTCTTCAGGCAAAGCAATGTTCATATTTAGGTGTTTCATCACGTCATGCATATGCTATAATAACTGAAACAAATCGCATTTGCGTGAATTATGCTGAGACAAGTGGTGGCTCTATCACAGGTAGAATTCAAACTACAGATCATTCGAGTGCAGGATGTAGGTAACAGCTTTCTTTTTATAGTCTGATTGCTCTAATACTAGTGTTTAAAACAGTAGTGAAAACATTACAAGAAATAAATATAACTTTACATATTTACAAGTAAAATCATATGAATATGTATAACGAAATCACTGTTGTAAGAAAACTGAACTAGAGAAATTATAATTAATCAGAGGTGGCATTGTTGTAATTTATATTATATGTCAATGTAGTCAAGAAATATAACTATATAATGTGTGTATAAATATCTTAGGTTGTATATAAAATACCTATAGGCCCTGTAGGAAATTACAGAATAAATATATATTATATTTACATAGTAGCTAATTAATAATAAATGACTACAGCAATCCAATATATGTGTCAACTGTAATTTATTAATAAAAAATATATACGTGAACTATTAATTAATTAATAATAAAAAGTATATGCTACTTGAGCTAATTTGAAATAAACATCAAATGTGAAACGTGTTAAAAAACTAGACATTACAAGCAATCTTGAAATAATGTTCTACATCAGACGTGAGACAGACACCATCAACGCAGCAGTTGTAGCTTGCTGAAACAATTCCCATTTTCTTCCCGTAACTCTCCCATTCCGTTTCCTCAGTTCATATTTCAGACGTGCTAAATACATTTCTTCATATTCCGACATAATGATGATAATTTTTACTAAAAACGAATGAAAAGGCTAATCTGATTTACGTCGTGCCGATGGAGTTCTCGTTTACCGCGAACCTTCTAGGCCCGGTGACGCCTGGCGCCACATGGCGATCTAGCATGAAACTGACTTATAAAGTCTCCCATTGCTATACTCCAAGCACAATATTTCCCTTTATATTTGGGTAAATGTATGCCTGCCTTTACTGTTTAATCTGTGAACAGAACAGGCATTTAAGTTGCAGTTAGATGTCGTATTTATTATTTGTACACGCAGGCATGACTAACTTGTTCTGAAAACCTGAAGTAGCAAGTAGGCCAGTCCAAAGATTTGAATTGAACTGGGCGCCACGGTTGCACATAATCACCATGTGCCGTGCTATGCCTTGTTGTTCTGCTTGGACTGGAGATGCTCTATAATGTGTAATAAGTGCGCACATGGATATGATGTGATATTGGACGGTTGGGCTTCATGCTGAGAAACATTCGTAGGAATTTAGGGAAGCTAAATTAAAACGGAAAGGATGGGTTAGCAATGCTTAGTTAAAGATAGTTACAGCCTCCATGCTAGGATGGTGGTACGTTCGTTCTCCGACTGTGAACGTGATATAAATCAAAAATCATAAATAATATGATTAAAACTGTCTATAATTTTATCTTCCATTGTTGTTTTCGCACTTTACCATTCTAAATATGAAGCAATGTAATGTAGATGTAGCGGCTCTTTGATATGATGCCGTCAAATTTACTATTATTGTACGTACTGTCAAGAGGCTGTGTGTTTTCCTGGATGCTGCCATGTCCATATTCGTGCGTCATATTAGTTTCAGCGTAATTATGATTCAATACATCTCTTATTATATATATATATCGGACACCGTTGGAAAAAGGACAACTACAAATTCGAAGGAAAATTATTTGTAACAAACTAAAATAAGAAAGCAACCAGATATTTGAGAAAAGCAAACGCAGTGCACAGAATTTCAGTGCGTTGTCCCTCTTACATTTTTCCGGCGTTTTAAACGTTCCGATTTACGTTATTGCGCATGCGCGATAAATGTAAAATCATAAATGTACAGCGAAAGGACAAAGCATTTGGGTTGTTCGTTAGGATTTATATAACATCTCAGCATAAATAAAATTTTATAAACGTAATACGTTCTTGCATTGAACGACATTTTAAGAAACTCTTCACAGTAATCATCACATGGAGTTAACAAACAGCCCGTGGCATTTATACCAAAAATGCTTTGTCGTTTCACTGGACATTGATGATTTTACATTTATTGCGCATGCGCAGAAACGTCAATCGGAACGTTTATAAGACCCGAAAAATGTACGCGCAACAACGCCATAAACCGTAATGGTGTTGTAAACAACCATGAAATTTCAATTCATGGAACGAAATTGCAAGCAGCTTTTCACACGACTTACCACAGGAATTTTTTCGAATAGTCTGCGTGATTATATTTTACACATATGTATTCCAATAAACTAGATGGAGGGCTGGAAGTTTAGCCGAATGCTATTTTTGCAATTGGGGAGGGGGTAGATGGACGTCTAAATCTAAAAAGAGCCTCAAGGTATCAACGCTAGTAAACTTTGAGTTTCGGATGACTCAAAGCAACCGATGTCCATTTTAAGGATATTTCGTGTGTAGCTTTAAAATGGTGGAGAGTAAGGACACACATTCTTAAATATAAGTTGTCTCTTTATAAAGTTGAAATGCTGTTTCCAACATGTAATATGTCTAATGTGAGCAAGTCGAACGACAGGTATTTGTACATTCATCGCGTTTATTGAATATGTATACAGCTCCCAGAGGGCGGCCCGCTCTGTAATAGATAAATAAATATCGTACAATTCCAAGTACATATATATCAACATATTCATGCCTTTACACTTCTTATGCCCTCTTATACACCGTCTGTTCCTGTGTTGCTCTCTATATATATTAATACATATTATATTACTACACATTATTACACGTGTGGTAACCGTATTAATAATATAGAACAACATAACTTATACAAGTTATAAAGCACTGGCTAGAAAGTACTGATAACAGTAATGGAATACTCGTTTGTTATAATTAACAAGCCGTTAACATATACACACCCTATAATTATTCAACCACGCACCCCTTGGTGAGCTCTATATCAAAAGCAACTTTCAAACTATTTATTTACACGCATTTGGCGGAATGTTTATTTATGTAATACTGTTATGGATTAATCAATAAGAAACTGTTCAAAATGGGCCATGCATGTACTAAATATTATGATGCTTATCAGGGTTGAAGGAATGAAGCTCTCATCTGACCGCCCAACATAAACAATACATTTGTTCCTTCATTCATCGGTCTCCTTGTCCTTCCCATTATTTTGAAGTCATCCCTGTACTTTTAGACTTCTGATTATTGTTGTGGCATTCCACTACACAACAATGTTTTCCTCCCATTATTAAAACCATTTGTGATTTGGTGAGAGCGCTGCAGTGCAAAGGACATCATCAAGCTTGACTACAGCGTGACGACACAAACTGCCAATGTAAACCTTATAATGATATGCTGACTCTCCACAAGTTTATAGCTACACAAGACATATTGTTAAAATGGACATCAGTTGCAGGGAGGCCTTTGACACATCAGAAACTCCAACTTTACAGCGATACATTGAGGCTCGTCTTAGACTTAGGGGTCATCTACCCCCCCCCTTGCAAAAATAACATTGGCAAACTCACCCTTGCCTAAATTATTGGAATATATATATATATATATATATATATATATATATATATATATATATAAATAGAGAGAGAGAGAGAGAGAGAGAGAAAAAAGGAGAGGAGGGAGGGGGGAAACCAAGAGGGAGATGGGGGATTGCGTCCGCAGGAACAACGGATCACCCCGGAGTATGCCAAGGACAGAACATTCTGGAAACCAATTATTCGGGCCGCTGACCCCACTTAGTGGGAAAAGTCGAAGAACGTTTTTGAGAAAGCGTGCAAAGAATTGGGCATGGAACAAAATCGTTTTCACGAAAACTATGAGACTGTTATTTGTGAAACTTTACCAACAGCAGCTA
>JAODUO010002266.1:0-17500 GCA_025642075.2 Ridgeia piscesae
TGAGATAGAATTTTTACACCGTTGGAAAGATTAATACATCTTCTTTCCAATGGTGTGACTAACTAAATTTTTTTTTTTTACATGACTATTTGTTAAATAATCTAACTATTGGTGTCAATATTGATTGTTCTTTAATAGGCGTGGAAAAAGGGAAAGTTTGGAGCAAATTCTGGAGGGCTAAAAAAAAAAAGAAAATCACCACCCATGTTCTTTATGAAATCGATTCATGCTGAATAATAGTTTTTTTTTTAGCTGAAATATATGTACGGGAATGTTTTTTAAAAATAAAAATTTGAAGGGGGTGTAAACCTAGAGAAAAATATTCAAAACTAAAACATTTTATTTTTAGATTTTATGGGGTGTTTAATTAAAGTAACGGTGAGGTAACCATAATAGTGGCGAGGTAACCATAATAGTAGCCGTCGGGTTTCCCACAGGGCTACTAATATTTCTAATTCATAAAAAAACTTTTAAAATCTGGTTCTGTTTCAGATGTCCATGATAAAACAAATGGCCATGGATTTTATATTCTGTGTTTGGAGCAGAAGGTTTCCCAAAAAACCGGTTAGACAACTTTCCATTATCTCCCCAAAAAAATTAAATATGTTCTTTATTATAAAAGTGAAATATTTTCCAAATTTATTGACAATGAAAAAAACATTAGAGCAACCAGAACACCAAGCAAACTAACATGATACAACATGTATATAATACAAATGATATTTATACAATGAAAACACCACATTATTCTATAGGAAATATACCCAAAAATTTAAATTTTTTTAAATAACTGTTTTAGGTCATTCGAATTTTTCGAGTAGCATGCCCACCCTATGTCGGAACTAAAAACCGTTCCAATGATTTTATAAAACACAACATGTATTCTAAATGATAATGGATTGATTACCTCCATTTTCTATGTCCCGTCAACACAGTTCTTATATAGTGGGTATCAAAAAATTTGGGGGGAAATCTTTTGTATTTGAAAATTTTAAATCCCTTTTAAGTTTTTAATTTGATTTTGGGAAAAAAATTTTTTCCCCTAAAGTATTTTTATTTAAATAAATGTCAATGTATTTGACCCAAGTCTGTTAGCATTGTCCTTGTCAAAGTGGTTTATACTTTACCCCTGGCAGCCCTACTAATTAAAACCATCTCATGATTAAATCCAGACGTGTAAAATTAATCAAGACGGTTTGTGTACAAATATCCACCATCGTCTATAGCCAGTTATTTTTAAAAAGGAGTGAATTACAATGAGGGGTGAACAACTTGCCCAAGGTTCGACACAGCACCACAGGGTTTTCGTTCTTGTTGGGGATTAACCCGAGTCCAAAGTTTAAACCACGCGACGTACATAGTTGATATATTTATTTACGCCTTATTTTATTTCAGGTGTCCGTCCCTATACAGAGAGTTTTACCTGGGGGATCCAGGAGGCTTTAAATAAAGAGTCCAAAGTGTATACCAGCCATAAGATGGAATTTCCTGCTCTCGCGGAGAAAAAGATAGGGGGAAAACCTCAGACTTGTTGACTGCCCCCCTTACATTTTTATTTGATTTGTAAATGCAGTTGGATTGATTATGAAAAAACAACACCTTAACCGCAATTTGTTTCATTAGCTTGGGCAATCTGTCCCAAGGACTGAAATTTGACATGGACAGTCTTTGTGGGCAGGGCCAGGCCAGAGTTGGGGCGGGATGAAAACATACAGCGTAGTGTCTTCGCAGTCCAATTGTTGCGTCCTGAACAAAAAAGCCATGTTGTCGGGGTTCGCTGGGATTTGGGCCCGGGACGCTAAAGCCATGGTTCCATCCCTATAAAAAACGGGAAATTGAGTGTTAAATATTGACTGTTTAAATTTTACATTTTTTATATAAAAAAGATCTTTCAATCTGCGCCAAAAAGAATAATGTTACAGTGTAGTGGATCAGGTATTTTATTTGGGGGGGGGAAATGGCAATATCAACAACCAGGACGGATTAGGCTAGATACATTTATCAAGAAAGAAAGGGGACGTAAGGAGGGAACGGGTCATGGATAGAGACATAATTTTTTAGATGAAACCCTACAAGATCTTAATTTGACAGCAAAGATAGGGGAAATTTTGGGCCAGATAGATAGATGGTGATGCTCCCCCGGCTGTTTTCTTTAATGAGATGTGTATGTTTGGGGGGATACATTTTACATAAATAATTTAAAAAATTCAGAATTTAGTGTTTAGACAGAGTTGACAGTGCTCGTATGAAATTTTTTGGAAAATGTGGTATTGAATACAAAATTGGTAAAAAAAACTGCGTCTTACAAACATTTCCTCATCCAGAGATGGAGAATCGCTGTGTTTTCCCGTACTGAGTACGAGTACTTTTTATACTCGACTCATATTTTAAAAAAATAATCAAATGTACTGAGTCATTACCAAAGTAAAAACTGATTATTTTTCACGATTACATTTTTTTCATATGAACAGTTGCAAGCAAATAATATTTGCTTGTTAATATATTATATTAGACAGAAAAAAATGGCAATATTAGAAGAAATCTAAAAATGTAATAATAATTAAGGTATTCATTTTCTATTACTGTTGAGATTTCAGTTAAATAACTATTCAGTCGATTTCTCAAATTTAAAACCTTCTTTCCCCAGAAAGCAACATTCTCACCCTCCTGTTAGACAAAGTACAAGTTATATTGTGACAGCCCCCAGAAGCATTGCAGGAGATAAGCATCCCCAACATCTTGTTTTGTAATTTTAGAAGCCGGGCCCAACCCCCCTTACTGTTTGTTTTGTCAGTATGGTGTGAATGACGGGTCATTTTTCCCAACATCCAGAACCTGACTGGTCTGGGCGGTTGTTTAAACCCTGTCTATTATGTTTAATTGGGAAACTGTAAACCTGTCTAAATCAAACATTCTGTGTTTGTCCCATCCAGAATGGGGTCAAATACATTGAAATGTATTTAAATAAAATATTCTTAAATTAAAATATTTTTTAAATATAAATGTATTTAAATAATAATTAAAATATTTAAATATTTTCATTTTTTTTAAATACTTTTTTTTTGTATTACTATGTAGGTAAAAGAAAAAAAACATATTGAGACATCTAGTTTATGGGTATAATTATTTTTTGCTCATATGATGACAGGCACACCAGTGCTAGAGAGTATTGGTAACTGCATCACAGTGACAATGATTGAAAGAGGTAAAGGCCAAAATATATTGTTTGTATAACAGGATATAATAAAAATGCCATGTTGCCTCAGAAGAGGTAAAATTCAATGTTTTGGGGGAAGGCTCAACTTAAAGTCAGCCAGGGAAAACCCAAAAAAACTGGGCCTTTAAACCGACTAAAGAAAAAGGGGTATTGACCTATGGTCATGTTAGGATTAATCCATCCTCTGGGTCTAAATCACAAGTTTGGGCACGCAGGGGCCCGGGGGAAACCTGCAACCCTTTATCGTAATTTGCAATGTTGGGGGGGAAAGGGCAAAAACCCGGGGGCATTAATTACAGTGAAAAAAAAAAGGATACTGACAATGTATTTGAAAAATATTTGAAAAAATAAAAAATTTAGAAAGTATTTAAATAAAATACTTTTTTAAATTTAAAAATCAAATACAAATACTTTAAAAAAGTATTTAAATACTTTCAAATACAAAAGTATTTTACCCCCCGTCTGGGCCCATCTGATATACTAATATTTGAATTGGATTTTTTTGAATTGCCCCCTGGGTTTTAAGTGTTGTTTTGTAATGTATTTGATGATGTGTATTTGAAATTTGTAAATGCCTCATTTTTATTTGATTAGAAACCATAAATTAAGTTATTAATCCACTTAAATGATTCATCCAATACCTGAGAAAGTCGTTTAATTATTAATAATAATAACCCTTAGGGAAAATAAACATTTGAACATTAGTGAAAACAACAGAACAAGAATGAAAACCCAGGGATTCCATGAAAGTCGCCTTTATGTTAGAAACAGAAAAATTAAAGTAATCATGAAAGAATCATGATTACATTGTATAAAATAATCGTACTCGTACTCAGAATTGTAAAATAAACATCGATCAGACATTTGTTTTCATATCGTATCATCATGTTCGTAATCGTATTTTATGAGTACATTTGTATTGTACTCCTCATCATTACTTGCTAAACCATTGGGTAATTTTTTTTTTAATTTTAGTGATTTGCACGACACAATGGTTGAGGGGAGAGAATTCCACTCATTGTGGTGGAGGTTTCCAAAAATGTTTACCGAAGATCTAGTGTTTATTGGATAAAGGATCTTGTGGGGTATATACAAGTCCACGTTCCATCTAGTATATTATGCTAGTCTTTAAAATTTTTCTTGTTTGCTCAGTGTGCCCAATATTTCAAGAAACTACCAATAAAGGCAAAAAATTGCAAATTTGAAAGTGATTTTTTTCAGTACATAAGTTATGTCTCCATAGCAATTATTACATTTACGTGCCCGAACATGTCCTAGTACCCAAAGTTGTAGAGATTAACTGATAAAACCCCATAATTTTTTTTCATTAACAAATAAAAGAATGATTGAAAACAACATTCGCAATGTATTTTTTATGTTTGAATATGTTTACTGAAAAATATATGATGTTGGGACTTTTAGAGGGTCAACCTGAAAAAAGGGAAATGCACGTAGTACGAAACTGAAAGGCAGTATTTTGAAGTTATTTAGCGAGGGTATCAAAGGTTATTATGTTCATATTTACTAGACGTCTACTATCTGGTTGCATTCAGTGTTTTTTTGTGTTATTGACATGTGCTTTACCTTATTTTTTTGCCTGTTTCAAACGGATATAAATTCGTAGGAAAAATAAAACAAATAATAATGAATAAAATTCGGACGGCCTAACTCGCTTGGGCCAGTTAGCGGCTCCATGATCCCGTGTACATACCTTCTAGAACGTTAACTGTGGTGGGCGTTTACGAACAATATCAGTATGTACATAAGCACTCGAAGACATCGCAATGTGTCAAAGGACAAGATTCAAATAATTTAGATACAGAAGACTTAATAATATTTACTAACCTTCTTGCGCGCTTTGATGACTTGGCTACGGCGACGGAAGGATTTCGACCGGTAACCCGTTTGACGACTATCGTTGGTGATTAAATATCGCGCTAAAATCGTTTGCACAGCTCCATAATTGAAAAATCGACGTGCCGACGTTTCTGCGGATCTTGACCCAGTAAACGGTGAAAACATCCTATTCGAAGCAACAGACTTCGAACGGATGTCCTTCTTCGGTTCCGACAAACATTGTGTTTACAACGGCGATAGATTGACGCACAACCACGTATTTAAGGGGGTTTGCGTGGAGTGGAGCCCCGGCGCCGGAAAAGGGACTGACCCCCTTGGGTTTTTTCAGTAAAAACCACTTTGGGAAATTTTTTTATTTAAAAAACCACTAGTTAAAAATGTGATTTTTCCCCAAATTTTTTTATTAGTTTTCACGGATAACCTTTAAATTTTCCCCTTTTGGTTCCCTTTAAACCAGTCGAACACGCGGCGATCGTTAACGATTAAATCTGTACCGAAAGTTTTTACAAAGTTCTTCATCGATAAACCTATACAACGGAACAGCAGATATGCGACACAGTATTGTCCACAAACACACATTAAACAGAGGACTTCGAAGTGTTTTATCATTAAATGTCCAATCTTCGCAGTTGTTCCGTAGAAACTGTCGAAACGATTAGTGTAATGACGGTAGTCCGAACGAGTCAAAGTATTCGCCGCGATTTTTGGTGGTGATATAAACAGCGATCCAGTTTTGACCTGGTTTATCACTATCGTCAGTGTTGCAGACGAATGCTGTCATACAAGTATCAATCTCACCGGGCAGTCTGTCTCTGGGGACTACGCCTCGAACGATACTTTTAGCGCGGCTGTCGGAACAAAGTATCCGTTCGAGCTGTATGGAGTCCATTTTCTTCAGTAGTCGTATACAACGTTCCGACTCCTATCTATTTCAATTCGACTCGTAGATTGCCCTTTTTGCGTATTTCGTCGTTTGCGTTTCTTCATAGTACTGGTTGTGATGACCGATGATTTACGTTTTATAGTGCATTTACGGCTATCTCGTGTATACCTGGACGTCTGTCACCCCTCAGTATTGTACTAATTATATCCTTTCCCGCTTCTTTTACACGCTACTTCGCCGAATCGTTGACGCTCTGTCCTGATAGCACGTCTCGCGCTACATTCAACCCAGTTTTGAGTGCACGTTTTGCCAATGCAATGGCTCCTCTCTGAATTAAAGTTGCAGCATTTCTAACCAGTCCTCCGAATAAGCTACCAATTCCGTGTCCTCTTTGCACTCTAGCACCAGCAAACACCGGTAAAGCACCGCCTACTTGTCCGACGTAGTAATCTTCGTAGTTTCTATTGCGATTCATGTTTCAAAAAGCAGTGGCTTACGCCGTCTGAAGTGAAATGTCACGGTCGTCCTGCCACGTTCGAATGGTACAGAACGTCCCGCATCGTCACTTATATCCACCTCGGCCGTAGTAAATTCTTTGTGCAAAACGCTAAAGTACTGTACGTTGTCGAAACTTTTTGAAACGAGATCACCGTGTTTTCCTTCTATCGGTACAATCCTCAAGAGGGGCACGACGCTGTCTCCAACGACACAATACTTGTATAGATGTACAGCGGGTAAAACTTTTTTCCGGTGGGGGCTCGATGACGGAAGACGCGTGTCGAAGTAAACGCATAACAAACGTTGATTTACCACAAACTGTTGGCGCCGCAACAATGCAAGTAAACGGGTGTCCATGTTGTCGTATGAACAATCCCACAAAAACAATCATTGATAACTTTTCTTCAATCGGCGTTTCATAACCTGCAGGAGGTGATATAGGTCCAAATATGCGCCATTAAAAATAGGTCGACTGTCAAAATGCGGAGCCTGCGGGATAGATGTAGCGACGTTCACCAGATGGGACTACGTGTATTAGACCGTCTACAACACTCACCAGAAGGCACCTCATTCACTGTGGGCTTCGCCAGGGGGCGTTTCATTCGCTAGGGGGCGTTTCATCACCGGATTTGGCGTTTCAACTAGATTTTATCTAGATTTCACATGGAGACTGCGTGATAATTCTATGGTGCTTCTACACTACTCTGGAGTCATTTGGTACGCGTATAGAGGCGTTTATTGATTATAATCGGAGTGGAGTTGCAACGCCGAACTACCTACGGCTACGGTCAGTTAATTCATCAACACGACATAGCTAACCGTTGTTGTAACTTGAATCGAGCCAACGCCGATCGGCAGTAATAATCCGATATAGCGCAACACGTAGTTATCAGTTGAACACATTCTTTGTTTTAGAATGGTTATACGAGTATAGTTAAAGAACCTAACAACTGAAGTACGCAACAACGCATATTACTAATAAATACTGCAACTTACGGTTGAGAATCTTTCTCAGCAATTTATATCCCGTTATGTGGAGCAATCCTTATATTTTTTGTACCTAGACATTGATGGTGATATTAATTGTGCATAAATGAACATGGAAGGTGGATGTTTTAGGTTACCGACTGGAGGTCTTCAGACCCACATTAACGGCTAGTTAGATCACCCCATTAACCTATCCGTAGAGCTTATACATTGATACTGATGGTGGTGAAAAGAACACAGATGACGAAATAACACTTCTGTTTTAAGGCACGCTATCATCTCCCTCGTTTAGTGATAAGCTTAATAACGGCACCGGCTAACACATTGATGAACAACAATTTACAACAGAGTTCAAGGAGTAATGCTTATTATGCAGCCAACGAGGCCAAGGTCCCTGCCCACGGTCTGTCTGGTTTCCGTTGTCTTCAATACTGCTGTCTCTATTCTAGATTCTTTGTTTTCATTGGAGGCGGGTAATCTATCTATTAGAAGATTAAATATTTGTCTTATTCACTTTTGTCCAGTCTTTCTGTTATTAATACAGATGATTTCATTCGGTCAAAGGCATGAAACAAGGCTGCCATTACGACGACGAGTGATGAAGAATATTCAGTAAGAATTTTTATTATAAGTAATCCTATTATATGTATTTTATTAACTTAAGCACCTTATTTTCAGGTATTTAAATGGTTAATTCGTTTAACTCATACTTGTGTTTGATAAGATAGAGTAGTGAAAATAGCTCCTAAAATTATTGATATGGTAACATGGTTGTTTAAACAATTGACAAAATCACTTACTTTGTTGCGTTTCAGCAGACATCAGCAAGTTGAACCGACGTGTACAATAAATACGACTTCACTGTGCGCTATTGAACGGCGGACAGATATAGCTGAACAGGAAATATTACTTGTTGTCAAACGTAATAGTATTAAATAGATCCGTGATTAGGCGGGATTCCGGCGTCATGGTTGTCAATTCTCGCTAAACACGTTTTTTCCTGAAAGAAACTAACTACAATTCAATGCAATGATTTAAATTCATGGACACTCAACGCGTAACGTTATTCGTGCCATTCGGTTATTGATGAATACGCGTAACCCTTCTAAGGCGAATACAAGATACGCAGCTGAATATATCTGACCAGCTCTTCGCCTCAATCAGACTCCGCGAGGTGGCTTCACCGCTATATCGTTCGCCAGTTCTGTAAAGTTAAATACTGTTTTATATAAATTATAGAGCATTCTTGTATGTATTTATTGCATCTCACTTAATTGAATATAAGCGTTAAGTGACTCAAACCCTAGAACATATTTCTATTCAGCTTAATTAGTCATTGAAGTGTGGAATTGGTGTAGGATGATCTCTGATATTTGATGTTATATTCAGTTACGTTTTCAACCGTTATTTTTTTTCTCATTCAGTGTTAACCTTAGACAATTTGGTAAAGTGTAAACTGTGCTCTGAGTTTGTTTCATCTTCGTGCACCATCCAAGTATTTAACACTCATCCTGTTTATACAATTGTTTCAGACATATTCAAATTGGGGTTTGGATTTCATAAAATGTAAGACCTTTAACATTCAACAGATCAAAATGAAATTTTTTTTGCCATAGAAATGTTCTTTTTCCATTTGTTCTCTACCGTTCGGGTATGGTATTTTTCCGGTGGGGGCTCGATGACGGAAGACGCGTGTCGAAGTAAACGCATAACAAACGTTGATTTACCACAAACTGTTGGCGCCGCAACAATGCAAGTAAACGGGTGTCCATGTCGTCGTATGAACAATCCCACAAAAACAATCATTTATAACTTTTCTTCAATCGACATCACGTTCACCGTGGGCGGTTCATTCGCCAGGGGGCGTTTCATAACCGACAGGAGGTGGGTGATATATGTCCAAATATCCGCCATTAAATATAGGTCGACTGTTAAAATGCGGAGCCTGCGGGATAGATGTAGCGACGTTCAGGGCACTGCATGTATTAGACCGTCTACAACACTCACCAGGAGGCACTTCATTCACCGTGGGCTGTTTCAGACATATTCAAATTTGGGTTTGGATTTCATAAAATGTAAGACCTTTAACATTCAACAGATCAAAATGAAATTGTTTTGCCATAGAAATGTTCTTTTTCCATATGTTCTCTACCGTTCGGGTATGGAGGCCGGGGTACAGTACTGTTGAAGCAGTCATTTTGTGGTGTTTCTTTCCATAAGTGTTCCATCAGAAGCCCACTCTGTCCATCTTTCACTCTTGTTCGAATTTATTATGTCTCTCCTCACGCAGTCCTCCCGTCAGAGTTGTTGCCTCCCCCTTTACAAAAAAGTTGATGTTTACTCTACTGTCTGCTAGTTTGCCTGCATCTATTCTTGCAAAGTGGCCGGCCCATTTTTAATTCATACCTACCGCTAGTGTAGATTATATATCAGAAATTATTCGTACAAAAAGAGAACTACAAATGAATGGAATAAATTACATGCTGATTGTATGAGTGCTATACTATGTCGAAATGTACCTAGTAAGGGTGTTATGCACATTGGTAATAAAAGGTTGAACTTTGGTTATCGAATACATTTTCTAATTGGCAATCTTGTTAATTTTTGTTAAGCAAGATCGTCCTGTAGGCTGTGTTGCATCCGAACCTTTTCCTCATGCAGGCCATCGGGCAATCTTTCCACCTTCTTTGTACTTGTTATTCTTTGAACCCTATCGTTCTAAGAAACTGTTCAGTCCAACTTGACTGTCTCCAGACCATCCAGGCATGATGAAACCGATATAACGTATACTCTCTGCAGTTTTCCTTTCTGCTTTTACAAAATATTTATGTTGCCTTTGGCATTCTCCGAACATTCACTTCTACTTTGTATCCAAATGTTGGAAATGAATCAGTGATAATCCTATGAGTGTATTACTTGAAGGAAAATGTATAGAATGAATTTGTTAAATTGCTGTACGGGCACATTGGCATTGTGAAAACTTGTAAAGGTTGCCTTTTTCTGAAACTGTAAGGCTGAATTTCACTGAAACGAAGGTGGAAGCAGGCGTGTGGTTGTTGACTACCATGTGGCAGTAAACGAAGATGTTAATGATCCCTGTTACGTCGTTGTGAATGCGCTCAATTATGTGTTTTCTGATGACGGAGAGTTTGGTGCATTTGTGCTGAACTGAACATCCACAAAGGCCAGTGGTAAATTACAAATGTTGGTTGTTTACAGGTCTCTAGTTCAGTTTTGTACCCTTACGTTTCACACTATTTTCATGATAATGCAAGTATTTGCTATAACTGGGTTGTTCCTGTGTGAATATTTTGATTTTGTGTTGGCGAAATTAACTGACAAACGTTAAAAGTAGTTAAGACCATGTGATTTGAAAATAATTTATCGCTTTGGAAGCGATAATTAAGCAATACACAATTTCGTCTGAGTTTGGCTTGGTTTGAATATGTCGTGTTGCAATTTGTGTCCACTGGGCTTTTCAACTCACGACGGGAGACCCAGAGAAACTCCTTTTAAGAGCCTCGTTTGCATCGTATAACGGTGAAACCAAATTTTTCTGAGACCCAAGATGACAGAGAATGCCAACGTCAGAATTGTAAAATGTTATGTATTATTTAATTTTGATGATGAGGGAATATGCGATATGTTCGGATAATTATCTCTTCGTAGCACGTTAAGGAAGTTTTCTGAAGTTTGGCTAGTAGCTAGATGAATATTTAATAAGAAGACCTTGAAAATGACATACACATGTAGCACATTGAAGCCAAGTCGTTTTGAATTTATCGCCCATTTGTTCAGGATTGCGCTGACGCAATGACGGCCATCTTGGAGTAATCTAATATACAATGTAGCTGCATCTTTGAACATGATAATATTTCAAAAACTACTTAGGTGTGAATAAATATCTAAATGTATAATATTTCTAATGAGGTTAATATTTCAAATGTATATGTTTATTTGAGTATCATATCACTAACTATTAGCATAGTGAGATTTCCTATGCTAATCAATACGCTCCTTAGAGTAACTGGCTCGTTTTAAATTTATTTACACAGAAACATCGCCAAGACATGTGAAGGTTGACAAACAGATCTACTATAGACATATGTACTATATATAATACTGCTAATAAAGCATATGTAAAGGTTATTGAAACCTGCGCAAAACGGTATTTGTACTGGGACAGTTAATTTGTATAAATACTTACATAAAATACGTTACTGAAGTCTCACAAGAAAATAGTAAATTATGTTAAGAGTACACTAGCTTCCATCGTGGGTGCGGAACAATTTACTGGTCCCTGAAGACAGTTGAATAGAAAAGGTTTGCTAAAAGTCCGACAAATAATCCGGAAAATTGATCAAACAATATAGGTAATATTGGATATAAAGTGCTAACCGAAAGTCATACCTATCTCAATGTCACACTATATTGAGGTAAATTTGCAGTATTTTAAATTTGCAGTATTTTAAAATACATTGTATGCAGTAATACATTTGCAATATTGATGTTTTTTATGCTATTTATTTCAGTTAATTAGCTAATAAAATGATTAGCTAAGTAGTGCACCAAGTTCACAGACCAAAACTTTCTAAGTGAGACCACCAGAGTCCATAAATCTGAAGATATTTATACGTATTATGCAGTGTGCATAACCACATTGATTATGAAAATAAATGTATATTAACTCGTCATGTAATCAATTAATTAGTTAATAGTTAGCAAGCAACCTCGACAGACAGAAACTTTGTTTGAAATAACACAATGTCCATTATTATGTTTATAATATCATAAACATGAAATTTGTAAAAAAAAACACGTTATATAATTTAAACAGTTAGGTACTATTAATAATAAACTAATTAATAAATCAATTTATAATTAGTAGCCGTACTTCATACAGACGTACGCATGAATAAAGGGCTGCAATGTATATAATTATTAAGACATTCCCACTTTAATTACGGTAGTAAATATACATTGGCCAATAATTTCATATTAAAACTAACTTAATTAATAAGTTAATATTGGCTAATGTTAGCATGCTAACTCGACTAATGGTTACGTTTTGAAGAAAGCCTGCAGTAAATAATTATGAAGTAAATGTAATTTATGCAATGTTTAGAACCCCATGAAACATGATCAACCATCAATAAATACATGTCATTACATTTATTAATAAATATTAACTAACTAGCAAATTCAACAGATCATTGCATGACAATGAAGCACAGCTGTCATACTTCACTTGTTTATGGGTGACCATTTGGTTACAGGTTGGACAAATGTTGCAGGCTCACTAGAGACCAGTATTAAATTGCTACTGTTTCATAATATCCTACATTTCAACATGTACTTGACGATGTTTATAAATGTTCACAGTGTTTCGTCACCGACTCCAACATCTCGTGTGCCAAATGCAAGACTGCTTTCTGCGTTACCCTCCACAGGGATAAAGTGCAAGATTAAGAAGCTGCACACATTACTGTCTTTTTTGCAATATTCACAATATTCTGCAAGATCTACGCATGAATGTTCATAATCCAGTGTGTCCCGGGTCGTACAGAAATTCCAGTGTCTTGTAATTAAGTTGTAAAGTGATGTCTGTATTATTCAACATGATGAGCATGACTGATGAGTAAATTAAATAAGGACACTGTATCACTATCAGTATATTTAGTTTACATATATGTATTATGGGTCACATTCAGCGAGATCAATTGTGTAAAATTATTTAGTGTACGCAAATGATGCCTATGATATATTGACGACCTTGTAGGCTATGTACCTTCACATTTAACTGACAGATAGTTTTGTTCAGGCAATACAATAATGTTGTGTTCTTGTGTATTAAAACTGCTGTGTAGCTATTTCTTGTTCACAGGGACTGAATCTTCAGACAGTGTGGATATGTTGCTGTGTCATCTTCAGCCAGATGAAGTTGTCATTATGCATACACGTAATGTGTGTAATTTTCAGGTGCGAGATTTCTGAAATAAAACAATTCAAAGTGCATGTAATAACTACAATAATTCATCAAACATGTTGTCTGAATTATTTTATATCCATGCCAAGCAGTTAAATAAATACAATATAAATAACAAATAAACAATTCTTAGTATTGTTTTCATTTCTAGTATATATAATTGCATTATTATTAATTGTAACTAGGAATAGTTGTAGTTATATTTTATTCACAACAAAATGTCATAAAACAGGATCAGAATACATACATTGCACATGAACAACCATCAAAATATAAATAACACAAATAAATAATAAATACAAGAGAGTGGTAGTCAATATTGACAACAGTTACCAATGCCTAACTGGGCATGGGCCTAGGGCATAGGCCAAGGGCTGGTATAAATCAACAGCACAGATGACAGATCGGCCAAAAGACATGATTTTTGAATAGCGCAAAACCAGATATCGCGTCGAAGCATGCCACAAATGTCTTCACCACAGACTAGCATAAATCCCATAGATTAGGTAAAACACAAAATATGTTATGTTAAACATATATATGTATGCTTTAAACCAACAATTCGGTTACAAGCACACGTTTTCATCGACACACACGTGACACAACGCCTACGGCTACGCTAACCGTGCTATGCCTATGGTGAAACTTCAATTTCTTTTAATGGCTCAAAACCAAATTTCGTCCACGCCAAGAATGTCTTTACACATATTAAAAATAAACATCGTCAATTAACAATAGCACAAAATATTTCCTCTTAAACACACCTATATTGCTTAAATCGACTACTTTTTGGTGACACACACGCGATTTCATACCCGATCACGCCAACGGTACATATTTCAAGACAGACTAATAAAACTTAACCGCATAGATTACACAAAACACAAACTATGTCATCTTATTATAATCTATATTTTGGTTAATTATTAACGAAACACAGCTACGTCATCATATCGCTGACATCTAGCTTAATTGTGTTCAAATTTTAAAAATAAAACGACCTAAACGGAGAAATTGTCCCAGAACATGTTTTTTATGTTTTTAGACAGGGAAACAAGCACTACTGGAAGGGGGTATTCCAAATATCCAAAGCTGATCTCATCACAACTCATCTAACAAACCTAAACACTAACAGTGAGAGCATTTGGACATAAACTGATATAAAAGGAATGAAACCCATAGTCATATGCACCGTCTATCGTACCCCACATGACTCTCAAGGAATTCAAATTGAATAACTATATCTATCTCTGTCCAAATTAGGAAACAAGATAAGCACACATAATGTCATAATTACCGGCGATTTCAACCTTCCTAACATAAACTGGAAAAATCACCATGTCACACCTAACAGTGGATATAGTACAGTTGCTGCCAACAAACTACTCTCTCTCTCTCGTAGAGGAACATGGACTAATCCAACATGTCAATGAACCCACACGTAAACAAGGAAATGCCAACAATATCCTAGATCTTGTCTTCACAAATAGACTTGGGTTAATAAAGAAACTAAATGTAGTAGACGGCATAGCAGACATAAAGCTGACCACCTTAACATCCAGAAATCTCTCGATGACTTCACACATGAATACTCTCTAAACCAAAACATGACAGTCAATGACAAATGGAACAAAAATCATCAACATTATGAAACACTATGTACCAGTCCGTCTTACAACTTCCAGATACAACCTTGGTTCAATAAAGACTTGAACAAATTTGCAAAAGAAAGAAACGATTATATAAGAAAGCAAAAATATCTAGACATCCAGAAGACTGGCAAGAGTTTTGTAACATCAGGAAAGACATGCACAAACACCTTCGTTCTGCTAGACTGTGCTATATAAATCAATTCCTAACAACTGTAATAACAGACAAACCGAAAGCATTCTGGAATTTCATTTCCAAACTTAGACAAGATAACCAGGGTATTGGGGACCTCAACATTGCGGGAAACATCATTAGCGATGACAAACAAAAAGCAGAAGTCTTAGGCAATCAGTTCAAAAGTGTTTTCACACATGAAGGACATTCCAAGTTGCCAAATCTGAACGTCAGCCCACATGAAAAAATAACAAAATTAACAATTTCACTTAAAGCAGTACATGGCCAACTATAAAAAATTAACACCTAAATCGCAAGGACCAGATGGCATTCCACCATGGTTTCTAAACAGATATGCCTCCCACCTAACACCAATAATACATGATATCTTCCAATCATCAGCTGACTCTGGTCAAGTCCCCAAAGCCTGGTACGAAGCAAACATAACAGCAATTTTCAAGAAAGGAAACAGGGCAGAAACTTCAAATTACAGACCAATATCCTTAACACCTGTGATTTCTAAACTTTTTGAGCACATAATTCATAGCCACATCATGAAACACCTTGAACAACATCACATCCTAATTGACCACCAACATGGTTTTCGTGCAAATATATCAATAGAAACTCAATTAATTCAAACTGTCCATGACATAAGCAAATATCTAGATGAAAAGAAATCTATAATCATGGCCATTCTAGACTTCACTAAAGCATTCGACAAAGTTCCACATAAAAGTCTAATCCACAAACACAAATACTATGGCATCACAGGCCCAATATCGTCATGGATAGAAAGCTTCCTTGCAGAAAGAACTCAACAGGTTGTAATAAATGGATCAGCATCCAAACCAATTAAAGTCACCTCAGGGGTACCACAGGGAACCGTACTGGGGCCCTTACTTTTATTACTTTACATAAATGACCTACCCAACAATCTGACTTCAAACGTTCGCCTTTTTGCAGATGACTGCCTACTATATCAACCAGTTAAATCAGACAATGACATTTCTCTCCTCCAAAATGATCTAATCAAACTTGAGGAATGGCAAAAACACCTGGCTTATGAAATTCAATCCCACCAAATGCTTCACAATGACATTAGCCTCAAGAAAACCGACACCAAATATTTACACCTTCTGTGGCCAACAACTTAAATCTGTTCAATCGCATTGTTATCTTGGTGTACAAATATCAAATACATTACATTGGACAGCACAATGCAACTGACTCGCTAGGAAAGCACAACACACTCTAGGAATCATTAGAAGAAATCTAAATAAATGCCCAACCCACATTAAGTATTTAGCCTACACAACCCTTGTCCGACCAATACTTGAATATGCGTCAGCATCATGGGATCCACACTGCCTAAAACATATTGAAACCTTAGAAAGAATCCAAAGACAAGCTGCCATATTTTGTACACAAAACTATTCTAGAGAACCAGGAACAGTAACCCAACTTCTTAAAGACCTCCAGTGGGACACCCTCCAAACAAGAAGAAAAATGAAAAGACTTGGAACATAACCTTATAGATATCCCGCTAGATCACTATATCCAACACAACACTAGATCCTCACGTAAACATGACATTCAGTTCTTGCAAATTAGATACTCTGCAAACATATTTGGAAACAGCTTCTTCCCAACAACAAATAAAGACTGGAATTCTCTCCCTATAAATACTGTCTCAAGTAAATCACTAAACTCGTTTCAAAATAATTTAATCCAACATTTTAACACTTAAGTCAGACGACCCACCATGAGCACTGGCGTGATGTGTCCCTAGGATATTTTGCCAGTTACAGATACATATACAGATACGTAAATAAAGTTCGACTTACCAGCAAGATGGACCGCAGGCCGATGATGGCAATCACGAAAAATGCGCGCGAATCAGAGAGTTAAAACAAAACGCTACCTAGATCCAAGTAAACGAGACGACGCTGCCGTTTGCGCGCACGCAACATCACCGCGACAGCAGATTTTGTTGGAGTGCCTAATTTAAGTTGAGTGATCCAGACCCATTGTGGCGGTCCAGAACGTCGAGCAATCCGGAACGTCTTTCTACATGTCATATGTTAGCGGTTCATGTCAAAGATTAGCGCGACGTTCTGCCCGCAGCTAGCCAGTCTGGAATGTATAAGGTCCAGGATGTCGTTCCACCTCGTTTTGAGTGTTGTTTATGGACTTCTTACATGCATGAAAAGGGTTAACGTCTACTGTGACCAGCGTTAACATGGTG
>JAODUO010002266.1:22500-43979 GCA_025642075.2 Ridgeia piscesae
AGAAAACACCAAGGATGTATTGATCACCATCATCCACAAGGAGGGTGTGCCACTTAGACCAATTGTCGACTACACACATACAATAAAATACGGGAGCTGGCTGACATACTGCAACCACTTTTTGGACAAACAGAACACCTTTCAGCCAATTCACAGGAATTTGTGAAAGAAATGACAATGGAGAATCGTTCGTGTCATACGATGTTGTGTCATTGTTAACGAAGACTCCGATAGTAGATGCATGTGAAGTCACCAGAAAAATATCGGAGAATGACAAAACACTGAAGAAGAAAACCAACCCGAGTATAGACAATATCATGGAACTACTGACATTTATATTGTGGACAACGTACTTCAGATTTGAGGCAGAATTTACCAACATAGGTTCTGGGTATCCATGGGCACCACAGTATCCCCCATTGTTGTGAACTTTGACATGGAGGACTTGGATAAAAACATTATCGCCACAGCGCCAGAGGACTGTCAACCGAGAAGCTGGATGAGATATGTGGACTATGTTATCTGCTTGGTACACACAAACAAGGCAGAGAAATTGCAACAACACATGAACACTGTAGATCCCACGGGTAGCATCGTCTTCAGGAGGGAAGATGAAGCAAACAACGGTATGCCCTTCTTGGATGCCAAGTTCATCAGAAAGGAAGATGGAAGCGTGAAGTCCACCGTGAACAGAATGAAGACGCACACTGACCAGTACATGAACTTTGCGTTGCACCACCACAAACATCAGAAGCTAGGAGTTGTCAGAAGTCTTGTGAACAGGTGTGAGACGATAACTATAGAGGAATGGGACAACAACGGAGAGATGGATCACCCAAGAGGAGCCTTAAAAGTATGTTGCTAGCCAACACAGGTTTTGAAAAAAGGTAGGACAAAGAACAAAGACTACAGGAGTCAAGTGGTTATCCCATATGTGGAGGTAGTCTCGGGCAGAGTACAAAGAGTAATGAAGAGGTACAGATTTACGACAGCCCTGCGTCCCCACACCACCCTCAGACGCTTGTTGGTACATCCAAAAGACAAGGTAGAGTTAGCAGAACAAGGTGAACTGGTGTACCACATACCACGCAACTGTAGTGCCGAGTATATTCTAGAGACTGTGAGACTACTGAAATACGACTGGATGAACACAGTAAGGATGTAGACAACATGAACAATGAGAAATACACAAGGAGCGGGGAAAAAGATTAATGTCTAACTTCAACAAATCCGACATCAAAGATCATGCAACAATTGAAAATTACATAATAGATTGGGATAGAGAGAAAATCCTTGAGAAAGAGCCAAACAAACATCCCGTCAAGTAAAGGAAGCCATCTGGATAAGAATGAATAAGACACCAATGAACAGAGATGACGGCAATTACGAAATAGAACACGGTGACGTAATTCGTCATTAATACTGATGAACTCGTTTTGATTGGAAAAAAGAACTATCCTGATAATTTTTCAGTAATGGTAGATCAGGTGTTTTATTGTCACATTTTAAAGGCGTACGTGCGTGTAACATAATCAATACCTGATCTTGTTATATCGGATAAATGTGCTGGGATGAACATTTCAAACGACACAAAGTGTTGAGTATTGAATACACAATTTACGGGTTTATTAATGACAAAAACCTTACGTTTCGCGTATACAACACAAATATGATAGTTTATATAAGTATTACATGATATTAAATAATGAGTTCCAGAACGGCTAAACTAATTGGTGACCTAATGCTGTTCTTTATAAATGTTGTTAATGTTTTTTTTACTAATTAATTGTTTTGTTTTTTGCAATATACAAAGCAAATGTTGTGCCAAAACTACGCAGTAATGTATTGTATATTTGTTGCTGTAGTTTATTTTATTTTGTTCATAATTACGCTGTGCAAAGTGGAAGGCCAACCAGTCAGCCAGTCAGCTATCATTACTATATGCACTCTTTAATATTCTTTGGTATATTACTCACATATGTGTTCTTTTCTTTTAGTATATCATCTTATTCACCCACTTACATAATATATATTTATATCACTTACATAATATATATATATATATATATATATATATATATATATATATATATATATATATATATATTTTATATTTTTTTTTTTTTTTTTTTTTTTTTTTTTTTTTTTTTTTTTTTTTTTTTTTTTTTTTTTTTTTTTTTTTTTTTTTTTTTTTTTTATTTTTTTAGAACCTTAAAGTATGGAATTTTAAACGTTATCTTACTGTGTATGTAAATGGCTGATACTACCAATATTAGCGGGATCCAAACAAACAAGAAATTTAATTTAACAACATTATACATTGAAACCAAACACAGTGAAAACAAAATGTACAATGACTCTCCTTTCTCAATTAATACAAGTGAGTGCAAATATTTGACATCTGTTAAATTTTCTAACTATGCCAAAACTGAAGAAAAAAAATTATGTATTAATGTTTTGCGTCAATTGCCGTAGTGGGATTCTTTACAAGAATTACTTCTTAATATGTCGTCAAACGGTCTAACCTTTGATTTCATGTTTCTCACTGCTGACGTTTTCGAAATTCACGATGTGTTACATTATAAAATTAACGGTTATTACAATTTATTATTCAATACGAGTTTAGATAGAGAAGATGGCCACGGGGGAGTAGGAATGTATGTAAGTGACACATTTACCTACTCTAAGCGAGAAGACTTATCGATATTTATCCCTCATGCGTTTGATTCAATATGTTTTTGAATTGCAAACTACAAAACGTAAACCAATAATTATGGGTTTAATATATCGTCCAAATTCTTATCCGCGTGCAGATCTTGAATTTGTTATAAGGACAGTATCTGATTTCCAGGACAAAATATCAAGTGAAAACAAAATAGCATATATGATGGGTGATTTAAAAATAAATGTATTACATTTTGTAACCCATCATAAAACTACTGATTTCTTACACAATATAATAGCACAACGATGTATTCCTCACATAACAAACCCAACAAGAATAACTTCTACAACAGCAACTCTTATATACCATTTGTATTTCAACCATTCTCAGATTAACCAAGACTATGGGATCTTTGTCAAAGACATGATGGACCATTTTGGAATATCCATTTAGTATGAGGTATACATCCTATGCACAAAAATAGAATATAAACAAACAAGCCATTCATGATGCTTTTCCATTTAATGTATATTTTGTTTTAATTGTGTTTTCGTTGTTGACAATGGTTTTTACTCATGCAACTAACGTCACTATTATGCTCATTTTGTATTCTAGCGTAAATAGTTAAAAAAAACTATTTAGATGTATTGTTTGTACGCTCCGTTATTGTAGGCAATCTACTAACATACTATTCCTTAAAGGGAACCAAAAGGGAAAAGGTACATGCTATGCACGTGAAAGAGTTAATAAAAACGAACTATTCTGAACGGTAATCACATTTTTAAAGTCAGTGGTTTATTAGTAAAATAATTCCAAATGGATAATTTTACGAAATCATCGGCTTCATAGAGGCGTCCATGATGCGCCTCTTCCTGTTGTCTGACCGTGGTCTGACCACTCAGCACGCAGAACCGGCCTTAAAATCACGTGTCCGATAACTTAATTATCGCCGTTGTAAACACAATGTTGTAAGATACGCGAAATTCGAAGAAGGACATCGTTCGAAGAACGGTTTGGATGTTTCTCACCGTATATACTGGGTCAAGATCCGCAGAAACGTCGGCGACGTCGAGTTTTGAAGTACGGAGTTGTGCAAACGATATTAGCGCGATATTTAATCACCAACGATAGTCGTCGAAACGGGTTACCGGTCGAATCCTTCCGTCGCCGTAGCCAAGCCACCAGAGCGCGCAAGAAGGTTAGTAAATATGATTAAGGCTTCTGTATCTAAATTATTTAAATCTTGTACCATTAGACACATTGCGATGTCTGTCGTGATGACTTATGTACATATTGATATTGTTCATAAACGTCCACCACAGTTAACGTTCTAGAAAGTATTTTTATGGGATCATGGAGCCGCTAACTAGGTCCAAGCGAGTTAGGCCGTCCGATGTTGTTATTCATTATTATTAGTTTTATTGTATCCTACTTTGAATGGTATATATATAACGTTTGCATGAACAGAGGCATAAAAATAAGGTAAAGCTACATGACCATAAAAAACCCAGCTGAATGCAAGCCAGATCATAGACATAGACGTCATAGCCAATTCGCATGAACGATAATATAGGCACTTTGATATCACTCGCTAAATAAGTTTTCAAAAGTACTGCCTTTCGAGTTTCGTAGCTACGCATGCAGTTCCTATTTTCAGGTTGACCGCTCTGAAAGTGCCAACATGACTGCTAAGTTTTTCAGTAAACATATTATTCAAACATTAAAAAATAGCATTACGAATGTTGTTTTCAATCATGTTATTTGTTCAGTGAGAGAACAAATTACAAATTCTTGTCTGTTATTTAGTTTCAACATTGATACTAGGACATGTTCAGGCTTACAGTAAAGGATGAATAATTACTATGATGAGACAAAACTTTATACTGTAAAAAATCACTTTGCAAATTTGCAATTTGCCTTTATTGGTAGTTTCTTTTTTGGGGGCACACTGAGCAAACAAAAAGAAACATTAACAGACTAGCATAATATACTAGATGGAATGTGGACTTGTAGATATCCCACAAGATCACTCTATCCAATACAACACTAGATCTTCAGGTAAACACTGGTAAAATTTGGAACCAGTTTCTTCTCCCCCACAATGAGTGGAATTCTCTACCCTCAACCACTGTGTCGCGGAAATCACTAATCTAACAATAATTTAATCCAATAGTTTAGCAAGTAAGTCAGATGATCCACCAAGCATATTGGCGTGATGTCTCAATATGACATTTTGCCAGTTAACAATATACATTGTCATAGATATTCCTGTTCATTTAATATTTTGAGGTGCCAACGTTTTTTTTATTGGGTAATATAAATTAAAGCACTTAATATAAGATACAACATGACACAAACAATGTAGCGATACATGCTATTGTAGTCATTTTGTGAGAGGAATGTCATAGTGGAGTGAAATGTTTGTAAGACGCAGTATTATTGTACCAATCATGTATTCAATACCACGTTTACCAACATTAGGAAATTGCATGACTGAGCACTGTCAACTCTAGTGCATCAACACTAAGTGATCATGTAATCAGTTATCATACCTTAGTTTATGTAATATGTATCACCACACAAACATAAACACATCTCTATTCAATGAAGACAGCAGCTGGAGCAGCATCACCATCTATCTATCTGCGCAAGCACTGTGCAATAATATGAATGCCGTTCTAGTGCATGCAACTCAGTATCTGTCACTCCTGTCAGCTGTCTTAGTGAGTGTATGTCATCTGCCAGAAAACTTCTGTTCTCTATCCATGACCTGTTCCATTATTACAGTCCCATTTGCTTTCTTGATAAATGTATCTAGCCTAATCCTGTCCTGGTTGTTGATATTGCCACTTCCAACACACTGCACCAAAGTAAAGGACACTGTTCACTATTACACTGTAACATATATGCTGCTTATTTGGGGCAGATTGAATGATCTTTTTTCATACAAAAACATACTAAATTCAAACAGTCAATATTTAGCATACAGCATGTCCTGTTTATTTCAGGGATGGAACCATGGCTCTGCAAGAACGTCCGGCCACGTCCTAGCGAACACTGACAACTGGCTGTTTTCTGGCCCAAAACGCAAGCAATTGGAGCTGCGGAAGACATTTCAGGTGATGTTTACTGCAGATCCACCACCCATGGCAACAGAAAGAGGAATGGTGAATTTCATCTTTTCAGAACTCTGACCGCTGCCCCCAATGACTGTCCATGTCGGAATTGCAGTCCTTGGTACAGATATGCCCAAGCTAATGAAACGAGATCTGCTGGGTCAAGAGTCAGTTGATTTGTTCATAATCAATCCAACTGCTTTTTACAAATCAACTGATAATTGTTTGGGCAGCAGTCAACAAGTGCTGGTGTTATCCCATATCTTGTTCTCCGCTGAGAGCACAGAAGGTTTCCCTCTTATGGCTGGTATACACTGGTAGCCCCTGTACCCTTTACCAAGCCTGCCATGGATCCACCAGGTAAAACTCTCTGTATATGGCCACTTCACCTGAAATAAAATAAGGCCTAAATAAATAGATCAACTATGTATAGTGGCCAGTGGTTTAAAGCTTTGGACTCGGCTTCAGACTCTCAACTACGAGAACAAACCATTGGTGCTGTGTCAACCTTTGGGCAAGTCTGTTCACCCGTCATTGCTCCAATTCACTCAGCTGTGTAAACAAGTAACTGGCTATAGACAATGGTGGATATTTATACGCAAACCGTCTTGATTAATTAATTACAGCTTGGCAGGATGCTTCCCACAGTCATGAGATGGTGTTTAATTAAGTAGTTCTGCCAGGGAGTAAAGTGTAAAGCACTTTGACAAGGACAATGCTAAGCAGACATTGGGTCAATTACATTGAAATTTATTTAAATACAAATACTCTTGAGGGATCCAAATACTTTTTATTCCTAGACATAAATTACAGATACTTACAAAGTATTTAAATACTTTCAAATACAAATGTATTTGACCCCATGTTTGAGGATTGGATACTGCACTATATAAGAACTGTGTTGTCAGGTGACATGAAAATGGAGGTAACTCAATCCATTATCATTGTAGAATACATGTTGTGTTTTTATGAAATCATTGGAACTTTATTTAGTTCTGACATAGTGGACAACTGGGCATGCTACTCGAAATGTTCTAGAATGATCCTACATCAGTTACTGCTAAACATGAATTGTTGGGTATATTTCTACTATAGAATAATGTGTGTTTTTTTCATTGTATGAAATATCATTTGTATTATATAAATGTTGTATCATGTTAGTTTGCTTAGTGTTCTGGTTGCTCTAATGTTATTTTCATTGTCAATAAATTGTGAGCAACACATTTCACTGTTTATAATACATGAACATATACTTACATTTTTGTTGGCAGATACATGTGAAAGTTGTCTAACCGGTTACATTTGGAAGCACTGTCTGCTCCAAACACAGAATATAAAATTCATGGCCATTTGTAATATATCATGGCACATCTGATACATAACCAGATGTTCAAATTAGTTTTTCATGAATAAGAAATATTAGTAGCACAATGTGGGACCTGACAGCTACTATTATGGTTACCTCGTCACTATTATGGTTACCTAGACAACAAACTTACATTGCAATTAAGATCACCGCAGAATATACATAAATATATCCACATATGTTATAGTTTAGAATATTTGTTCTGCCAGTTGTGTTATTTTTACCCAGTTCAAATGGTTATTTTTAATAGAGACATTCCACTGTACATATATTTCAGCTAAAAAACAACTATTATTCAGCATGATGTCGATTTCATAAAGAACATGGGTGGTGATTTTCTTTCTTTAGTTAGCCCTCCAGAATTATGCTCCAAACTTTCCCTTTAAATATACCACACCTATTAAAGAACAATCAATATTGACACCACATAGTTAGATAATTAATCTTTCCCCTATAGTTCTACTGGTGTGTTCTGTTTATATCTGTGATTGACACACATCTGTTTCATAGCCGCACATGTCATGCTATGTCAATAATACAAAAACATGCCACAGTCGCTACTGTTAATATAATAATGTCCAGTATTTGAAAAACAACAATTAATCTGCATTTTTGTCACAGTTGTGGACAATTTGGAAATTGATTCCTGAAAACAGTTTTAAGCTAGGACGAAGAAACGAGTCTGTCACTCTGTGATAAATCGGAGAGCAATGCCCATGACCCCATATGATATTTGTTTCAAATTGGGAAACCTCACGTTGTGTATAACATGTCCGACACTATACCACTGACTTGGAGAATAATACACGGCATGGCTGTGACTAAGTAGAAACTCGCCGAATCCCGGGATCGAAAGCGAGGTGGCCATCAACTTACCTGTCAAGTGTTTCGAAGTTTCAGCGAATTTCGTCCACTTGTCAATGTCGCCTCGGCTTGTTACTCGCCTCTGCATTTCGGCTTCTTTAAGTCGAGGTGCTAAATATTGTCAGCCCTGCCCCGGGTTTAAGAAGACGACGGTCGGCGACGTTTTGTTGGATCTTGTTCCATCTACTGGTAAAATATGTCTACTTCATAACTACTTGTTGACCACAGATTTAGGTCTAAGCAGCTGCTATATGTCACGCCAACTAAACGAAGACTCGATGTTGTTGTGCCGTAGGCAAGCGTAGTGACGTCGCAGGAAGCTGACCGGCCTCAGCAGAGACCTAGAATGCCGCGCGCTTATAGGCCAGGCCAAGCCAAACGAATACGTCACCGGTTAAGGTGGTGGTGTCTAGGCCATCATGGATTTCGTTAGATTTTTAGACTTTAAGGTCACATTCTGAGTAAACCGCTGACGTTAAAAAATTGACTATATGTGGAAATTGTTAGTTTGTATCAACTCTATTAAGTGTATGATACGAAACCGTTGCCTTTTTTGCCCTTTAATGTACTTGTTTGAAGACGTAGAGTCTGAAGCAAATTCTTTTCATTTAGCCGATATGCATAGCAATTACTATGATGTTCAACATATTCTACCCGATAAGATTTACCATACCCGTTTTCAGCATAAAATACTCCATCTAAACATACACAGAGTTCCATAAAAATATGATACATTACAAATTCTACTCTCACAGCTGTCTGATGCAAATATTGAAATTTATTATATTTTATTGTGTGAAACCTTTTTAAATGACAACAATGTACATTTTTTTGAGTTACCAAACTACAATTATATTTAAAAGAACAGGACATTTAAATCTAAAGGTGGTCTCGCCATGTATATGGTTGACAATATTAAGTTTAATCATCGTGAAAACCTGGGTATTTTTGTAGAGTAGGAATTTGAATCTATATTTATTGAAACCTGAGGTCATACTTCAATTGTAGGTGAAATATACCGGATACCTAATTCAAATGTATCTTCATCAATCCAAAGCTATGAAACAATATTAAACAAGATTTAACGCACAAACCATCAAGTTATAATTGGCACTGATACAAATGTCGACAAGCTTAAAATGGACACATATAAACCTTCATCTTACTTACTACACTTACACCTAGCTGCTAACACAATTCCAACAATTTCTAATCCAACGCGTATTACGCATACATCCGCTACCCTTATTGCTAATATGTATGTATGACATACAACCCCATTTTCACATTCTGGCGTATTATATAGTGACATATCTGAACATCTGCCTATGTTCTGTTTTATTGGCAAACAGAAGCCTTGTAAACAACAAAAGAGCCGTTAATAGTCAAACACAGATCCTAACCATTTCTTTGGTTTTATGACATCTACACTTCGCGAAATTGATTGGACGTATTTACACCAGTTATATATTGATAATGCATACAGGGATATTCACTACGAAACTTAATTATGTCATTCAGACACACACTCCAGAAAAGGTTGTTACAATTAATCCCTAGTACGTAATACGGAATGAGTGGATGACTAAAGGCCTACTAAAGTCATCACCAAAACCAAATAAACTCTTTAAGAATTGCATAGGGAAACCTAAGACACATTCTACATATATCAGGTATATACAGAATATTTTATGTAATAAATTAAAACAAATCGCAAAAACAACATATTATGCTGATCAGATAAACCTATTTAAGAACGACTCTAAAAACCTGGAAATTACTTTGAACAATGATTGGAGAAAACAATAATAAATCAAACATTTTGGAACATTTTAAATATAATAATAGAATAACAACGGACCCTATCCAACTTTCGAATATATTCTGTAATGTATTTACTACTGTTGGTACAGACTACGCAAATGCAATACCTCAACATAAAGAACGTTTGTTTTCTAAATATCTTCTGAATTGTCGCAAACACAATCCAATAAGTCTCTCCATGAGTCCGACTGATATAAATGAAAGTGAGCATATTTTAACGTCTCTCCATCCTAAGACCAGTTCTGGTTATGACAATTTTAGCCTCCGCCTCATGAAATTACTTGGCGAGCAAATTGCATTTCCAATAACTATTTAAATAAATAAGTCAATAGGTGAAGGAATAGAGCCTGACACAATACAAATAGCAAAACGTCATGCTTGTCTATGAGTCTAAAGTTACAGATGAATTGTTCTAATTACAGACCAATATCGCTGTTACCTTCAATTTATAAAATATTGGATTTTTTTTTATAAAAGGACTTCGCCCTTTATACAACAACAAAACAACAATATTTTGAACAATAACCAATTTCAGTTTCGTGAGAAACGTTCAACAATCAATGCTGTTACTGCTTTACTAGTGACGTTGTTAACATACACATGCACGTGCACGTGCACGTGCACGTGCACGTGCACGTGCACGTGCACATGCACATGCACATGCACATGCACATGCACATGCACATGCACATGCACATGCACATGCACATGCACATGCACATGCACATGCACATGCACATGCACATGCACATGCACATGCACATGCACATGCACATGCACATGCACATGCACATGCACATGCACATGCACATGCACATGCACATGCACATGCACATGCACATGCACATACACATACACATACACATACACATACACATACACACATACACACATACACACATCACACACACACACACACACACACACACACACAGACACACACACACACACACACACACACACACACACACACACACACACACACACACACAAGCACATGCACATGCATGCACATACACACACACATACACACACACACACACACACACACACACACACAACAGCACACACACACGCGCACGCGCACGCGCACGCGCACGCGCACGCACGCCACGCACGCGCACGCGCACGCACACGCACACGCACACGCACACGCACACGAACACGTACACGTACACGTACACGTACACGTACACGTACACGTACACGTACACGTACACGTACACGTACACGTACACGTACACGTACACGTACACGTACACGTACACGTACACGTACACGTACACGTACACGTACACGTACACGTACACGTACACGTACACGTACACGTACACGTACACGTACACGTACACGTACACGTACACGTACACGTACACGTACACGTACACGTACACATACACATACACATACATATATATATAGTAATGCTGATTATCTTAAATGAGGATGGTGTCACTGGAAGCCGGCTTTTAGCCAAGTGACATCCATGCAGCAACACGCTGCTTTAGTACGTTGTGCAATAAGAGTTACTTATTTACTAGATGGATCAATGGGTAAATGGCTAGAGCTTCGGACTTTAGACTAAGAGAGCCGGGTTTCGAATCGTGTGCTGCATGGTCGAACACAGTGCAAGAAGGTTCACTCTACATTGCTCCACGTCACTGAGCAATATGAATCAGGGCCTGGCTAAATTCTGTGGTGTATATTTATGTACGAATAGTTTTCGGCAAAAAATGTAGCGTGGCTGGATTCTTCCCAGAGATGTAGAGATCAGAGGTGCACCCAGGGGGCAGTGGGACTATGATCACCAATCCCGGAAAATTAGGAGGGCAGGGAATTGAAGAACAATGATTGGCTGCCTGATTCATCGAGGCAAATAAGTATAGAGGATATACGTATGTTTGTAAAGAATAGTCCTTTCCCGTCCAACCCGTTAGACAAATCGCGTTTATCAAATTTACGCGAAATAGAGGAATCCTCTACTTCTATCATAAACGATAGGCACCCAGCTTGCTGCAGCTCAAAATGTGACATGGCAAAGAAACTTTAAAAATTTCAATGAACGTGATGGCTATTAATATACAGCTGTATCAACATAAATGATAGTTACCAGATTACTAGATTAAAGTCAAATTGCACATCGTAACTAGAGCATAATTATTTATGTAGTCGGTTTTCCATTGACCAGTTGGAACTTCCTATCGTGAATTGATGTATTTTAATAAGCACCAACGTTAGACGTTGTGGAGTTACTGGTTGAATGCCAGCACCCTATCAACCATGTTAACGTACGCGTACGGATGTTTAATTACTGTTCCATCACAGTCATTAAGTGCTGGTATTTGTCATGTTCTTTGTCTGTAAGTTTAAGAGACATTGCGTGATGAATATGATGGCCGGTATTAGGTTGATATTTTACAGGGAAGTCCTATGGGTTCGTGTATTTGTAGTAGTATGTACCTTTTTTGCGTAGTTTCTTGCGTTAACGACTTATGTACATCTTTCCGTTGAGCTTGCATCTATGGTCAGAAAGCGAGGTTGCCATAACGTTATTAGTTTTACAGGGAATCGGTTGGATTGCGATTCTTTTGGATCACTCACCTATTGCTGCACACATTGTAACAATACAGCCAAGATAATTCCGCCAGTCTTGCATATAGTTATATGAGAAAAAGAACATTAGTGACCTGGTACACAACGTACCTTTCCATTAGCGTTTGATTAATCTCGATTCCCCCGTGAGTGTACGCAAATGATAATGAATTCATCAGACAAAATGTGTCTTTTTATACAACAGTAAGCTTTACTATAAAATATAGATGTATTATAACGGAACTGGGACATGTACGCGCGACATGAAAAGCTGATATGCTTCCTTTCAATGGCGAATGTCAGTTGTGTGTCAGCTTATTGACGACAACCGTTACCTGGCGCCCATAACATGCCAGAAGGACATGAGAAGTGGGTCGCTCTAAGGAATTGGACGAGTAACGCTTACAATAAAGTGACTTTTGGAGAACAAAAAGTCTATTAAATGAAACAAAATTTTAATCAGTTACAGACGTGTCGTAGTAATCGTTCGTTACGTTGTGCATTTCTTCGTGCTGGATATAATTCCTACATTAATTGTAATGGAAATGGCAGTCCAGTTAGTTATAATGTTCGAAAGGCGAGAGGCATTGCACTGCGGGCTTAACGGGAGCGTTGAGAACGTTTTTCGCCACTGCTTTTGCTTCGCGATGCTGCACCTTTTTCCTTTCGACTACTTCTCTTTTCGGAACTTTTCTTCTGATGGTGGCTCGAACGGTAGCTCGACTGGACGCGTTTCGTTTTGTCAGCGTGAGCATCAGAGCGATCCGCCTTTTCAGAGCCGGACACACCCGTCCTGTCAGAACCGATGGTGGTTGTACTCCGGATGAAATTGCCAAAACGAGCGGAGGATGCCTTTGATTTTTTGATATTGGATAAAACCACCTGGCAGACAAGAATTGCCATCACGAAGATCACGATTATCCAGCTGACTACATAATATCTCATAGAAAGCCGGGTGTATGTATTGTCCGCAGCATCGGCTGTTGAAAAAATAAACGTGGAATCTAGCATAACCACAATTACGACATGATTGTACTTGTGTAAGCAGCAGCAGTACGGGATTTATCAAGTGGTGTAAACAACATTACGATATGGACCAACCGATGTAAATCACAGTACGGATTGGACCAACTAACGTAAACAACATTACTGCACGGACCAACTGGTGTAAACAACATTACTGTATGGACCAACTGGTGTAATCAACAGTACTGTACGGGACCAACTGGTGTAAACAACAGTAAGACATGGACCAACTGCTGTAAACAACAATAGCGTACAGACTAATTGGTCTCAGCAATAGCACGGTATATACGAACTGGTGTAATGAACAGTATAGTATGGACCAACTGAACAATATAGTATGGACCAACTGGTATAAGTAATGATACTGTATGAACACACCAGTGTAATCTATGACACTGTATGAACAAACCGGTGTGCATATACATGTGCAAGTGTGTGTGTGGTGTGTGTGTGTGTGTGTGTGTGTGTGTGTGTGTGTGTGTGTGTGTGTGTGTGTGTGTGTGTGTGTACCAATGCGAGCCACCTTCAATAGCACGATATAGACCAATTGTTAAAAGTAACAATACAGTTTCGAAAACAATTGTTAAGCTAATTTACTATATTATTAATTTACTGAATTTACACTATTATTTCAAAGCAGGCAGGCAGGCAGGCAGGCAGGCAGGCAGGCAGGCAGGCAGGCAGGCAGGCAGGCAGGCAGGCAGGCAGGCAGGAGGCGGCAGAGGCAGGCAGGCAGGCAGGCAGGCAGGCAGGCGGCAGGAGCAGGCAGCGGGGCAGGAGCAGGCAGGCAGGCAGGCGGAGCAGGCAGGCAGGCAGGCAGGCAGGCAGGCAGGCAGGCAGGCAGGCAGGCAGGCAGGCAGGCAGGCAGGCAGGCAGGCAGGCAGGCAGGCAGGCAGGCAGGCAGGCAGGCAGGCAGGCAGGCAGGCAGGCGAGGCAGGCAGGCGGAGCGGGCAGGCGGCGCGGCAGGCAGGCGGCAGGCGGGCAGGCGGCTGGCGGCGGGCGGCGGCGGCGGCGGCGGCGGCGGCGGCGGCGGCGGCGGCGGCGGCGGCGGCGGCGGCGGCGGCGGCGGCGGCGGCGGCGGCGGCGGGCGGGCGGCGGCGGCGGCGGCGGCGGCGGCGGCGGCAGGCAGGCAGGCAGGCAGGCAGGCAGGCAGGCAGGCACTTCGATATTTATCTTACGTACTTGGGTTCGGGCCCGGGTGTCCGACCATACCAAAGTAGCACTGTTCTATGTTTCCACAAAAGCTCTCTTCAAGCGGCTCTCCCAAGATGGACATGGAACACCACCGACAACCAGCTTCCAGGTGACATTTGCTGCAACATCACGCCAAATTCACCAGTGCTTACGTCACAAAGAAAATAACATGCTGTAGTTATTCAGTAGATGGTGAGTTACGTAGATCAATATTAACTTTCTCTAGTATATATTTTTTTCTGATACACATTTTAATCGAAAACGAAACGTATCATTTATTAACTCATAATATATATATATATATATATATATATATATATATATATATATATATATATATATATGTGTGTGTGTGTGTGTGTGTGAAAGAGAGATATATGGAAGAGAGAGAGAGAGAGAGAGAGAGAGAGAGAGAGAGAGAGAGAGAGCGAGCGAGAGAGGGGACAGGAGAAAGAGAGATGCAGAAGGAGAGAGAGAAAGAGAGAGCGCGAGCGGGAGAAGAGGAGAGAGAGAGAGAGAGAGAAAGAGAGAGAGAGAGAGAAAGAGAGAGAAGAGACCGAGGGAAAGAGGTGGAATTGCCATTTAACAAACTTCACCTGTACACACTTCGCCTGTTAGACAGGTAGCTGTCCCGTCATATTTAGAACAAGTGTTACCTTTCTTAAGACTGCTGACGCGTCCTATGTTATTTGATTCGGAATCTTTTGATATCTATAGTAGATTGCCATAGCATCGGCATGTGAGGCATAGGTATTTATACTCAGCCTTCATGCACATTTTTAGATAAGTGAGAATGCGAAACACACACACGGCAAGTGAATTCATGATGTCAATTGATGCTGACGTGTAACGATATGCAGCAATTTCCTTACTCCAATATGCAACTTAATTTCCATCCAACATTTATACAGCACTGCCGCAAATGTCAACACACATATGCACACACATACACACACATGAACGCACGCAAACACATGCACGCGCACTCACACACACACGCACACACACACACACACACTATATATATATATATATATATATATATATATATATAATAACACACACACATGCACATGCACACATCCACTCTTCATAAAATCTACAAGAAATAAGCGAAATTTGTTTCCGAGATATCTTGAAGTTGCATATTTGACTTCCGCGATGTTTGAAGCATCAGTCATTCAAATCTATCCATAAGATTGTTTCCAGTGCGGATGCACAAGAATGTTAGCCAAAAAGTAAAGTGATTTTGTGTATGACCCCCCCTTTCGATAAGTTCACAGAACAAAATGAGGTTAGTGTTAAAAAGAATAATTTTCACACAAAGCTGTGAGTTCATCAATACCATCACACATTTTCCCTCTCTATGGATGTAGGCATATCCAAAATCACTTTGAATACTCGTCCTCAATTTTGGGGGTCTGGTTCTTGGCCTAGAGAGAAATTTAATGTTTATCTAATATGAAACACAATCTACACACATACAGAAGGGAACGATAACAGGAGAAACTGAAAGGAAATATATCATATTTGAAGTGGTTGATTTCTGTACATTCGGGTATTATACAATATTAAAAACAAATAAGTACACATTACTGCAATTCGTGTAGATTCGACATCGACGTTTGCATAACAAAAATATATAGACTTCCTCTTAACCTACCCTTCTTCTGTTCGACTGTGACATCGCCGATGGTAACACGGCTTAAGTTTCTTTAGTTTTGGTCCTTCCGACTGAGTATACTTATCGAAGTCAAATACCAGAGCTGCTGAGGTTGAACACATCTTCCATCTGTCCCTGTTTGTAACAATGCTGAATATATATATATATATATATATATATTTTATGTGTGTGTATAGATAATATTAGGAACGGTACAAAGGTCTAAGACGATACACATATCATGTATGCTCTAATTCTAACAGTACTTTACGTAATGTTATGATCCTTTGCGAATGTTGAAAGATTCAACAAATCTGAGCTACATTTCACAGTTCTACTTACGGAACGCTTGTAGAGATATCGTGATCACATCTGGTTTTATTTCATTTACATATTTATTTTGACAACATGGCGAACTGATAGTCAAAGCCTGCTGTGCCATTACTAAGCAGAATGAACAAACGGCAAATCAGTATCCGAGGTTATAAACCTCGTAAGCGGTTATTCTCAAGCCTCGCTCTCATAACAAGCTCGTGCTGAAAGTTGGATACAAATCCTTTCTGTACACAACATTTATTTCACACTTTTGCATGAAATATTGAAATCCTTAGTATGTGCTCACACTTAGACACATGTGCTCACACACATTGTTTCGTTTACCAAATACTTCTACTATATAATATTGCATAAAATGTCTGCTACGTTTTTATTATATGGAGCATCTCGGTGCATTTGTTGCTGACTCATAACAAAAACTAACGAAATTATTGATACACAATTGTTTCTTCGACAGTACAAGTCATTTTGACTTATTGAAGACATGTTTTAATGTGAATCTGTGTCTTTAGACTGGTTTAGTTTGTGCGTGTTTGGAGTCTTTGCAAAATAAGCTGTATTTCTGATACTATTGGACGAGGCATGTTATTTGAAGCGCGCCTTATAAATGTGGAGTCATACTAAAGGAAGGTTTAACATATGTTACCGGTTTTAAAATCTTAGAAAATGACGGAATCAGTTCCGAAACAACAAATAAATAAACATAGTTCTGTCGGGGGTTTAGAGTTATGACCTCTAAAAATCACTGTTACAATTTACACAGTATTTTCATGGATAGTATATATCATATTGATTAAAACCTAGAGCCTAGATCTTACGGGTGTTAAGCCCGGCGCACACGAGAGCTATCAGTAGCGCTAACAGCCACGCGTGCCTGGTTGCTCAGCTGATAGCTCATGCCACGTTTCAGCGTGCACGGTGAGAAAGATGCTGAGCTGACCGCTTCATATCAAGTGACTTATCCATCACGTGGTCTGGTTGACTAGCAAATTACATGAAAACTGTCAGAAAAACACGTGGAATATTCAGACATTCAAAAGATTGTTTTCTTAAATTTGTGTTTCTTTACGACAAAAATCATTCATAATTGTAAAAGTTACAACTGCATTCAGGATTGTTTGATTCGTGAGATGTCATGCAACATGTATAACGTGGTTATAATATATAACCGTTATCTGCATTACCAGTATGGCAAAGACGAAATAATCCGGTCACACTTGAACCAGTTTGTCTTTTAACAGCACATCATTCACCGCGTCATGTATAGTCGCCATTTCTGAAATGCCGCAAACGCTACGGATTTTCATTGCCAAGTTCATTTTTGCCGCGATGCGGAACATATTAAACACGATAGATATTTTGCTTACTGCCTCGCGTTGCATTTTGCTCACGAAACGCGCAGCGCACGCGAGAGCTATCAGCTCAGCAAACAGTCACCAGTGGCTGTTAGCTCAAAATAGCAATGCATCGAGAAAACACCAAACGGAAGGGAAAACCGTGGTTATCAAAAGGTCTAAAAATGCTTGCATAAACAAATTTGTATTTAGCATTTCTAAAAATAAATATAAAATGTCCTTTAACATTTTAAATTATCTTCTAAAGACATTATTTTAAGTTGGTAAACAAATAAATATTATAAAACGCCTAAAATGTCATTTTAAATTATATTTACAATTGAATTATACGTAAAATTGAATTTTATTTATATTGAATTTATATTTAATGCGTCCAAATAAAACATTATATTATATAATTAATAGCGCCAGAAAAAAGAACAACTCCGCTAGAGTGTTCAAAACAGCCAAGTGAATTTTCCAAGGTATTTACCGCTACGTTTTCTATCTCATTCCTGATAAGGCTCCTACGGCACATATGTAAAGACTATTTCTAAAGCGATTTGTTTTCGTACGGATGTTTCTAAAACGTTTGCCTGACGGTAAACAATCGAACAGATGACGGGCGGGGTGAGTTTGATCTGAGGTAATTTTGCTAACTCTTTTTTCGGATCTATCGTTGTATATAGCTGTTAGAGAGTTGAGTTCACTACCGACAATTTTGGAAGCTGTTTTCACCACTCTGTCAAACATGCTCCCCTGGCACCGGTTGATGCCGCCGACCCATACACATATTAATAATGCAAGAATACTCTCAATAACAGAACAATAAAACTGAATCAGAATCTCCCTCCTCAGTCTGAACTTCTTTAGTTGGCGCAGGAAGAACACTCTTTTGTTGAGCCTTTTTCAGGACAGCATCTGTGTTATTTTCCCAACCCAAGTCACCAGATAGTATCGTGCCTAGATATGTGAAACAGTCATAATAATGGGAGCAAGTGGGGTTTTCCTTTTCCTAAAATCTACTATCGTCTCTCGAGTTTTGGACACATTCAATTGAAGGTTGATATTGTCACACCACGACACCAACCGGTGGCGGTATTCGGACTCATCTGAGTTCGTCACCAGCCCTTCTAATGTGGTGTCATCTGCGAACTTTAAAGGTTATACGGAGGAGTGACGGGAAACAGACATTTGTAAACAGGGAATACAGCAGCGGGGAAAGGACACATCCCTGAGGAGTCCCAGTGTTCAAGATAATAGTGCTGGAGACAATACCGTTAATTTTAACAACCTGTGATCGCTGTAATAAAAATTCCAGAAGACAATAACACATTGTTGAGTGTAGTGACAGCTGATGAAGTTTGCCGAACAGTTCTATGACCGTGTTGAAGGCGGAACTGTAATCTAACAACAGGATGCTTGCATATCTGTTCGGAAACTCCAAGAACTGCATCACAAAATGCAGGGCCACGGCAACAGCGTCATCAGTGCATCGGTTTCCCCTGCGAACTGCAGTGGATCCATGTTGAAGTTGGTGACATACTTCAGATATGTAAGGACCAGTCGCTCCAATATCTTCATCACCACTAACGTGAGACACGGATACGACGAAATCATCATAACAACTGTTAAACATGTAATAAAACAAATTGTAAAGGTGCTAACCCATATTTTAACAGATCATTAATCACCGGAATATTTCCATATGACATAAAAACAGCAAAGGTATTCTTGTTTTTTTAATCAGGAGATCGTCTGCAATTTATGATATATAGACCTATATCACAGTTACCCAAATTTTCTAAAATACTTGACAACATATTTAACAAAAGGTTAATTTCTTTCATTAAAAATCAACGAAAATTGACTGATGGACAATATGGCTTCAGGAGTAATCACTCAAATTCACTAGCGTTAACTGAATTTGTCGTAATGGTAACGTCAGCAATAGATAAGCAAGAAAGTACTATTGGGGATCTTTACTTATCTGAAGAAAGCATTTGACACCGCTGATTATAAAATAGTTCTAAGTAAGTTACAATGTTATGGAATAAGGGGTTTGGCACTGGATTGGATTTAAAGTTATTTAGGTAATCACTTTCACTTTCACTTTACTTTATTGTCCTTAAAAAGGATATGCATTTTACAACTCATGATCACATCTAAAATATATGGGATGGTCTCAACAAAATGCAAATGAATTTCTAGATGTATACACTACAAGAACAATTCAACCGGGTGACATCAATACAACTCATTTAGCATTCAACATTCTAATGGCCACCGGCACAAAACTCCTGCTATAGCGACATGTTTTACATTTTATACTCCGGTATCTCCTTTGAGACGGAAGTACATGGAAGAACGTAGAGAGCGGGTGAACAGACTCAGTAGCGACAGCACGAGCTTTCTTCAAAATTGCATGGTCGATTATTTCGGTGAGCTTTGGTGTAGGTAAACCAATGATCTTGGCTGAAACATGTGAGATTTTCAGAAGCCTGTTACGGTTTTTCACAGAAAGAACAGGGTAGTAACAAATGCTGCAGTAGGTTAAGAGAGGCTCAATTATGCTACGGTAAAGGCGTAGAAGAAGTAGTGGATCAACATAGAAAGCTCGTAACTTTCGAAGAACGTGCAGTCGCTGCTGAGACTTCTTTTGCACGGCTGTAACATGCTCTGTAAATGAAAAATGTTCATCTAATATAACACCGAGGTATTTGAATTAATCATAGTCAGTATGTGTGTTATTTGCAGATGACACTAGCATTTTTGTTACTCAACTAGGAATATTGTGAATGCAGCACGTATATTTAATAACGAACTAAAAGAACAAATTGTATCATGCTTGCAAATACAAAAACCATAGACAAACAGTAAACATCATCTTGAATGGAATGAACATTGAGAAGGTGTCACATAAAAACATCCTTGATATAATCATTGGTGAAAACTGAAGAAAAAAACGGTGAAAGGACGTTCTTGACGTTCAAGCATTAAGCACGTTATACCAATCACTTGTTGAAACATTATGTGTTTTACTCCCTGTGAAATATGGGGAAATACGTATCTGTCTAGGCTCTCTCTGCAACAGAAAAAAGCTACGCGAATTATCTATAACCATGATTACTATGGTCATATATCTATATTGTTTCACTGCGCAAACATTCTTAAACTTCAAGATTTAATTACACATACGAGACTATGATTATGTGTGAATGGTTATTTCAGAGTTTGAGTGAGCATAAGACAGGGTGTTATCACCAGCATAGTTGTAGAGACAGAACATATCCAAAAAGTGAAAGATATCATAAATAAAAATATTGAAAAGAATAGAGCCTTGGGGTACATCTCTGACGATGTCAAACCACTCACTGTACTGAGGCCCTAATTTCACTCGCTGTTTCCTATTGCTGAGATAATTATTAAATTAATTATACTATAACATTTGTTCGAAAGGCCATAAGCACGAGAAGTTTACTTGAAAGCATGTTGTGAG
>JAODUO010002267.1:0-5000 GCA_025642075.2 Ridgeia piscesae
AGCAACACCACATGACTGCCTTTCCAGCTTTATTTTGGTGACACTAAGTGGTTTGAACTTCCCCCAGAAGATACACTTTAATTGCAGTGTTTACCCGAGCGAGCACTGCATTTCGCTTCTCGGCGTTAGCTTGTTATCGTTGGCAGTGGATGGTGAAAGCTTAGTATTAGGCTCATTTACATTGTCACTCTTACCTAAAGAGGTTAGCCTAGCGATAACATCAGCAATAACACGCCGAGGCAGCTGAATACCCACTTCTCTATATCAGTAAACATAAATAACCATTATCTAGCAAGAGTAATGTTCCACTGGGCATACAAAAGTAACTCCGACCTATTATAAATATGACGAACAAATCCATTGCTGAGATTCATTCATCGTTCAAAGTTTCTCTTTATTACTGTGGTAGACTATCAGTTACATCACGTGTGCTTTCCATTTGCATACTGTATATTAAGTGCATCCTACGACCTTTCCCTCAACGATGTGTAAACTACCTAAGTTCGGCGACGACGATCGTGTAGAACCATCAGGAATGTTGCCCATGTACAACACCGCTTCCACATATCGAAGAACGTCTAACAGCGGTGTGATTTATAGCTTAGACAAATGGCACTGTGTCGGACTTGAAGTCCAGTCGACATTTTTAATCTCCGCTTGGGTGTAGCCAATTTGTCGTTTGTCTGTATCGAGTGACTTTCCAATAATACGCTTCTTCGCCGTCCGAATGCGTCTACATCTCTTCAGTTGCGACGAAATCCTTGGTGGCCGAAACGTGGCCAGTCGGCATTCAAGGCACGCCTTTCCGTCGAAAAAATACCTTCATCGTTTCGCGCGAAAGACTATCCAATTACAGCTGTTATGGCGAGAAATGAGCCGGCGAGGAGCCTGAGAGGTGACGACGCATCCTGATGGACACCGCCTCGAGGAACAACCCTTCGCAGCTGGCATCGACGTCAGTGTAATTGTGTTTTCCGACTGCGCCGAGGACGAAACTGGTCAGCTAAAATTGCCTTGACATGTTGGTAATTTGCGAGAATCATCGGACCCTGGTGTGGCTTTCAGGAAAAATGGTTTACGACAATTGTTGTGAGGATAAAACAGTTGTACCGTAGGGACGTCGAATAATCTTGCGTTAACCCAGATAAGTTGTCCTGATTTGTTTATGTTTTGGAAACAGGACACAAAGTCAGATAAGGTGAGATTTCGAGTAATAAAATGGCGTAGAAGGACACTCAGAAGGGAGAGAATGTATGTGTTGTATGTGTATGTGTGTGTGTGTGTGTTGTGTGTGTGTGTGTGTGTGTGTGTGTTGTGTGTGTGTGGCGTGTGCGTGTGCGTGTGCGTGTGCGTGTGCGTGGTGTGCGTGTGCGTGTGCGTGTGCGTGTGCGTGTGCGTGTGCGTGTGCGTGTGCGTGTGCGTGGTGGGTGGGGTGGCTGTGCGTGTGCGTGTGCGTGTGCGTGTGCGTGTGCGTGTGCGTGTGCGTGTGCGTGTGCGTGTGCGTGTGCGTGTGCGTGTGCGTGTGCGTGTGCGTGTGCGTGTGCGTGTGCGTGTGCGTGTGCGTGTGCGTGTCGTTGTGTGTCGTGGCGTGTGCGTGTGCTCGTGTGCGTGTGCCGTGTTGCGTGTGTCGTGTGCTGCGTGTGCGTGTTCTCGCGCGCTGTTCGGTCGTGTGTCGTGCTGTGCGTGTGCGTGTGCGTGTGCGTGTGCGTGTGCGTGTGCGTGTGCGTGTGCGTGTGCGTGTGCGTGTGCGTGTGCGTGTGCGTGTGCGTGTGCGTGTGCGTGTGCGTGCGTGTGCGCGTGCGCGTGCGCGTGCGCGCGTGCGCGTGCGCGTGCGCGTGCGCGTGCGTCGTGCGCGTGCTGCGTGTGCGTGTGCGCGTGCGTGTGCGCGTGTGCGCGTGTGCGCGTGTGTGTGCGTGTGTGAGTTTGTTTATGAGTGCGCGTGCGTGCACGTTTGTATCACAAATGTGCGTGCCTTCATCCCGGATGTGTATCTAAACCCAGATACAGATTGTAAAAATACAACGATGACAGTAACACACATAAACGGATGAACGCCGCAAGTAAATTTTCTCCCAAAGGTCTTACACATTTGCACTGTATACATGCACACTGAAAAACGGAAACTGCACTCGCTAGGTGGTTGCGGGTGACAGGAATCGTCATGTGCATATTAACCAACTTTACAACGGTCACGCTAAAGAGCATTCCGTGCCTTATCGACATCATCTGCAGTAATGCATCGGTGCAGTCGAACGAATTCCTCGTGAAAGTGCTTGCTTCACAACCCGGCGATCTAGCGTTAAACGCTAATGGCTCAGCTGAAGCATGGTCATGACGCAATCGTACCATCCGAAGCACCTGTTGTAAATACCCCGGCGTCATGCATGGCCAGCACTGATATATGTGATTAGGCGCCCTCTAGCGGTAGCAGCGGTAGACGGAACAGCGCCATGGACGAAGTTCACGTCCAGGCAGCCCCCGACGTCGCAGAAAACCATGGGTGGCGGTTTCGTGGTGGTAGTTCTAGGCCTACTATCTGACGCACTCAGCAGCCCCAGCGACATGTGACGCCGGTATCCAGTAACTTATAACCTGGTAACCTCTGTCCACTCTTGAAACTGTCCATCGGTAGGCTCAAACCACATAGGCATTTTATTGTTTACCGTCCGTCAAATGCGTCTTGCGTTTTGTGTTCACTTTGTTCAGCCGTCTGAGTCTACTTCCAGACACCCCTGTCCCTTTGGAAACTAATATAATTAAAATACCTGCACAATATTACAAATATCTACAAGTATGTTGTAATAATCCATTGCTCTGCAATACTAGCGAAACGATATTTGACAATATGTTACGACTAATTATTATAAAGTGTATAATATAAATAATGTAGATTCTTTATTCTGTGGCATACGTAACAGTAACATACATTAAGAAAGTGTATTGATACTAAAGCAGCGACGTCTAGTCCCGGGTATATTTTCCAGCTGGTCGCGTTGATTCTCGGTTATATTGGCCTTTTTAGAGTAATACATGATAAAAAATAAACAATGAAAAAAGCCTTTATTTATATGGCTATGCTAGGTCAGTACGTCAAACAGAAATAGTAACTTTATACTGCGGAGTTTTGCCTAAAGTGGAAGAGAGGAATTATTCATGTGAACATGTTTGGGGTTTACGCAACTGTAATCCACATACCTGTGCCCGATAGCACTAAGGATTTCAAATTTTATATTTTTCTAATATCAACATGTCATCGACCGTTTTTGACATCGAAAACAGTATCTTTCATGGATTTAAGATCTTAAAACTTCGTTTTGCCGAGGCCACTCGAAGGGCAACATGGCGTGATTGTGTTGCCACGTTCTTCATTAGCCAGTTTATGGCACCTGTGTTACAACAGCAGCACTATAGTGCCCCTGGTAGATCTGGTAGTGCTGTATGTTGACTGAGCTGTCGCTAGGGTGTTTGCGGCAACGGTTAAGTGCAGTGGTCGACTCTATTGCGTTTCGTCTTTATACGTTGTATATTTTCGAAGACCTGAAACCGGGTTCAGACAAATAAACCAACCCGTCTCTATCAGGTGTTGGCTTTCAAACGTCGTTCGTGGATCCAGCCGGGGACAAGGGGGTTTATTCACCAACAAAATATTGTCGAACACACCGAGATCAAGGTTCTATTTCTTCTTCATAACTAGGCTACATGGAGCTGAAAAATACCCCCGGATAGGTGTCTTCTGTGTCGTCTCTAATCATATTATTTCGGTTTTGGTTGCACATATATTTTCGACAATAAAATACTATTTGTTACGTACTGAAATAGGTCCCTATACTGTAATACTATAATGTAAATACTAACTAAGTTAGTTATTCATGTTATTATTTAGTACTTGTAAGCATACATATACAATATTTAAATGGAAACAAAAGTCAACGCTTTGGTGATATGGGCCTAATAGAGTTAATAAAACGTAACAACTTCCAACAACAATCATATTTTTAATGTCAGCGGTTTACCAGAAACAATTAGGACACATTGCCATCGAAAGTCTATGGACTACGCCATTTTAGAAAGAGAATGACGTAGCGGAGTCGACTTGGTCGGCGTGAACTGTGCATACTGTCTTTTACGTTCTGACCTAACCACGAAAACGACCACCAACAGCCGCCAAACTTCTCCTCACATATCTTACATATATATGCATGCGCTATGGTACAAAACTAATTCACATGCATTCCTCTAACGAAGAAAATTCACAAAACAAAAGGGCAGATCTCGACGGCAAATCGACATAATCGGCGGCTACACGGTTACCGTAAAATACTACGTAAGTTAGTTTTACACAAAAACCGTTAGACGGCGCGTTTGTGCACGCGAATATTTAGAAATTTACTTACTGCATTCGCACGCGCGAAATAGTTTAATTACTTGTAAATAAATAATATAATAATAATTCATTACTTTCAACTCTAAGATCTGCAGGAAATTATAAGTTTTATTATAATAATAATACTTTATTTCATATAGTGCCACTTCCACAATTGTTTGTGGCGCTTCACAACATATTGCTATTACAAATATGCAATAAAAAGAATACTACCCCAGGTAATATTTAAAAATAAACAATAAAAATAAATGTGTCTATATAATTAATTAAAATTACCTATTAATCATAAAATACATAATAATAATCAATCTAACAAAGTAAGATATGTCTTGTACGACCACTCGTCTTGAGCGACCGTTTTCCTAGCCACGGTTCGTTTCTGATTAAAATGTGCCCACAATGAACGACTATCTGACAAACGCACCCAGCTACCACACAAACTGTTCACGCGATCGTTGTTTTCACCTGTTAGTAGCGACCGGATCTGGTGCTGAACTGAGGCATGTATTGGTCGAGCAGTCTTTAAGTCGTTCACTGAGTGTTGCATTAAATATCACTAAAACGACAGCATAGTGTTCTTTACGATGATATAATTATTCAAATGGATCGTATTTTT
>JAODUO010002267.1:15000-31216 GCA_025642075.2 Ridgeia piscesae
GGATATTTTAATTACCCAGTGCAAAATCGACTAGATAAATTGGTTTGATTATAATGAGGATTACAGCAGGTGCAAACACTTAGAGGAAAGTCGAAGGGGTGATGGGAGGTTGACGATATCAAACATTATCAAGTAAACCTAAAGGAAATGTGCTCAGCTCGTGTGTAACCCCGGCATACGTATGAATGCACTAGAGACGATAGCACTAACAGAGAAATAACAGGAGAAGGTCCAGGTTCGCGTAAACAAATTGGTAAGACGAATCGTGGGAACTAAGGCAGCTGATCAGATAAGAATGGACGAACTGAGAGTGGAGGTTGGAGTGAAGGACAGTTTTAAGAAGAAATTGGTGAGGAGTAGGTTGACATGGACTGGTCATGCATAAAGAATGGGAGATGAAAAACTGGCAGCGAGAGCAGATGCCCAGAAAGTGGAGGGGAAAAGGAAGCGAGGAAGACCGACATTGCGATGGGGATTACATTAAAAGTGACCTAGAAAGAATGAGAGGAGAATGGAGAAAAATGCCAACAGAAGGAATTGTAGACTGCAAATTGCAATTTGACTCTGGTCTAGTAACCGGACATTTATTATTTGGAAATGGAGAATTCCTAACTAAATCCTATTTGAATTATGACAAATTTCTTTGCGACAAGTGTAGGACTGGGAAAGAAAATCTTACACAGGCATTATTCTACCCTCCGTTCTTTGTGACTCTATTAATCAGGCAGCCAGTTATTGGTCCTCCCTTCCACAATGTCCTAGTTTTCCGGGATTGGGGGCATGGCCCCTTGAGCCCCCTCTGGCTACGTCACTCACTGATATTCCAACATGGCGACTGCCGTTTGGTAGCTTTGAACCAACAGCGAATGATACAATTCCTTCGAGAACATAATGTTCGTGACCTTGACATTGCAGATTTACTGGTCACTTGCAATAATGTAAAACAACAGTCGACTACTGCCTGTCCGCTATATTTAATTTCACCTGTGCTAATTTGGTAAACCACAGCGGCTGTGATGTTTCCAGAACAATGAGCTTTAGTGTAACAAGATTGTCGTCTGTAGATTAATGGTTAGTCATTTGGGATTGGTGCGTGACGTGTATTGAATGGTACCCGCATAATAAATGTATTCGCTCTTGTATGTTTAGTTGATGTCACATGTTATTTATACAAAAGCCGGCGTATTGTTCACCGTGCAAACGACCTGCCTCATCATTAATGCAAACTCTTTCTTGGTGTACTAAATTGTACTGTGCAACGGTTTACTGTCTGACAATAACGCAGGCACTATAACATTGAACTAAATTACGTGTTCTGACACATCTATTTCTTACAACATTTTTGATTACACATTTACATTTTGTTATCCATTTTAAAGACGTAGTATGATCCATATTGGCATGTGTTATGGGTTTTATTTGTAATCGTACGGTTGATCTGCTGATTATTAATTCATTGTACTTTTAATTTAATATCATTGATCGCCATTAATGTCATGATAATGACAAAATATAATCGCTAACGCCTGGGACAGACATGGTACACAGAAGAAGAATTAAGATTCTTAGTGCGGGACTTGAAAGTAATGGCCATTTCAGAATATTTACAGTGTAAAGTTTCAGCTTCAACGTAGTCGTAATCATACTATAAACTCTGATAATCGAGTAAAACCTTTGCAACTCAAAACACGTTAAAATGTGGGACTAATTCGTTGTGCAGACGTCAACAAAACTTACTTTCACAAAATCAGCGTGACGTCACAGTCACATATTTAACCAACCAACGGAGACGAATCCTTTTCTCCGTTGGCCGGTTGATTTCCGTGGTTGTGACGTCATTCCGACTTCGCGAATGTTAGTGTCGAATGTAACAGCAAATTGGACCGTGAAATCAAGAATTGATGAAGTACGTAGACTTATTTGGGCAGAAATGCGAATCTGAAAGTGGCGTCGTAATTGTAATCGAAGAGAAACCATTTGTATGTTACAATCGTTCAAAGTGAAACCATGTGTATGCAAGAATAACGTAACGTACTATGTTTCGAACGATTACAAGATCGTCGGGTTCGGATAACCCATAAGAGTGCTAGCGAACGTTTATATGAGTGTTGTGTTTTGGAAGTGCTTTGAGCTGAATATGTTCGTTTGCTACACTAATTTTGGCAATAAAGTCTTAAGTCTTGCCAGTGGATATGCTGCATTCAGTGCATATCAGCTCTATTTCTTATGACGTCACATGTATTTATGATAGAAATTATATTATATGTGTTGCCTGTAGATGTTGGACATCGTGGTTTGTACTCCAGCATCAAGTCTTAAACATACATTGTTACTTGTTGCATACACACAAACACACACATATGCACGCGACAGGTAAACATGCACACGCATACTCATGCATGCACGCACGTAAACTTAATATGCACACCCACTGACTTACCCCGCATCAATAACACGAATGGAATGGTCTCTTTGATGGTCCGTCTGCAGCCGCCACGCAACAAACCTGATTAATAACATCGATCCTTTGGCTAACTCGCATACACAGTTGCTTATCAAGTGTAGTCTTTGGCTGATGTAGGATGCAGTTCCCGTTCCAATATCACGCCGCTGGTCCGCTATGCATTATAATAAAAACGATTTAGCTGTTGGTCCGCAACAGTAGCACACCATCAGAGTTATCTACGCTAGCTAGGTCCGTCAGCAACGCACACGTCGCGAATAAGTAGTTATCTGCCAAGGCGTGGTGTGGCGTGGCGTGGTATGGTATGTATAGCGTACCAAGCCCCCGTCCAACGAGAAGCTTGCAACGCGGTCACTGTACAACCGAATTCAAGCGACTCGATCGCCTAGGGACCCGCTAGGAGCTAGCTTATCGCGGACGTGGTCAGCGCGTGACCAGTCCGGTGTCGTTTACGCGATGCCAATTACTGGCGTCTGGTCTTAGCAATTTTCTGACGGCGCCCGCTGCTGACCATCGGCGACTATCGCGTGAAACATCTCGTTACATTCATGAACAACCATCATTCATTTTCGATTTGCCACTAGTAAATGAATGACACACTATAATCTTTGATTCCGTTTGCATTTCCCCCACGCTCCAAAACGATTCCACACAGTTATTAATTAATTATATCTATATATTGCACATTTTCAAGGATATATTTTTTTGAAAATCAGCTACTGACCTTAATCCATTGTGTAACGGGAAATCCAACACGTGTAATATGATATGATATGATATGATATGATATGATATGATATGATATGATATGATATGATATGATATGATATGATATGCGACGACGACGACGATGACGCGACGCGACGCGACGACGCGACCGACGATCGCGACGCGACGCGACGCGACGCGACGCGACGCGACGCGACGCGACGCGACGCGACGCGACGCGACGCGACGCGACGCGACGCGACGCGACGCGACGCGACGCGACGCGACGCCACGCCACGCCACGCCACGCCACGCCACGCCACGCCACGCCGCCACGCCACGCCACGCCACGCCACGCCACGCCACGCCACGCCACGCCACGCCACGCCACGCCGACGCGACGCGACGCGCGACGCGACGCGACGCGACGCGACGCGACGCGACGCGACGCGACGCGACGCGACGCGACGCGACGCGACGCGACGCGACGCGACGCGACGCGACGCGACGCGACGCGACGCGACGCGACGCGACGCGACGCGACGCGACGCGACGCGACGCGACGCGACGCGACGCGACGCGACGCGACGCGACGCGACGCGACGCGACGCGACGCGACCGCGCGCGACGCGACGCGACGCGACGCGACGCGACGCGACGCGACGCCACGCGACGCCACGCGACGCGACGCGACGCGACGCGACGCGACGCGACGCGACGCGACGCGACGCGACGCACGACGACGCGACGCGACGCGACGCGACGCGACGCGACGCGACGCGACGCGACGCGAGACGCACGCACGCGACGCACAGCGACGCGACGACGCACGCACGCACGACGCAGACGCGACGCGACCACCACGCCACGCCACGCCACGCCACGCCACGCCACGCCACGCCACGCCACGCCACGCCACGCCACGCCACGCCACGCCACGCCACGCCACGCCACGCCACGCCACGCCACGCAGCCACGCCACGCCACGCAGCCACGCCACGCCACGCCAGCCACGCCACGCCACGCCAGCCACGCCACGCCACGCCACGCCACGCCACGCCACGCCACGCCACGCCACGCCACGCCACGCCACGCACGCACGCAACGCAACGCAACGCAACGCAACGCAACGCAACGCAACGCAACGCAACGCAACGCAACGCAACGCACGCACGCACGCAACGCACGCAACGCAACGCAACGCAACGCAACGCAACGCAACGCAACGCAACGCAACGCAACGCAACGCAACGCAACGCAACGCAACGCAACGCAACGCAACGCAACGCAACGCAACGCAACGCAACGCAACGCAACGCAACGCAACGCAACGCAACGCAACGCAACGCTACCAAGGTATACTTGGGGTAAACGGACCGGGCTGGCAAGGTATACTTGGATGAAACGGACCGGGCTAGCAAGGTATATTTGGGGTAAACGGACCGGGCTAGCAATGTATATTTGGGGAAAACGGACCGGGTTGGCAAGGTATACTTGGGGTGAACGGACCGGGCTAGCAAGGTATATCTGGGGTAAACGGAACGGGCTGGCAAGGTATATTTGGGGTAAACGGAACGGGCTACCAAGGTATATTTGGGGTAAACGGACCGAGCCAGCAATGTATATTTGGGGAAAACGGACCGGGTTGGCAAGGTATATGTGGGGTAAACGGACCGGGCTGGCAAGGTATATTTGGGGTAAACGGAACGGGCTGGCAAGGTATATTTGGGGTAAACGGACCGGGCTAGCAAGGTATATTTGGGGTAAACGGACCGGGCTAGCAAGGTATATTTGGGGTAAACGGACCGGGGTAGCAAGGTATATTTGGGGTAAACGGACCGGGTTGGCAAGGTATATGTGGGGTAAACGGACCGGGCTGGCAAGGTATATTTGGGGTAAACGGACCGGGCTAGCAAGGTATATTTGGGGTAAACGGACCGGGCTAGCAAGGTATATTTGGGGTAAACGGAATGGGCTAGCAAGGTGTATTTGGGGTAAACGGACCGGGCTAGCAAGGTATATGTGGGGTAAACGGACCGGGCTAGCAAGGTATATTTGGGGTAAACGGACCGGGCTAGCAAGGTATATTTGGGGTAAACGGAATGGGCTAGCAAGGTGTATTTGGGGTAAACGGACCGGGCTAGCAAGGTATATTTGGGGTAAACGGACCGGGCTAGCAAGGTATATTTGGGGTAAACGGAATGGGCTAGCAAGGTGTATTTGGGGTAAACGGACCGGGCTAGCAAGGTATATGTGGGGTAAACGGACCGGGCTAGCAAGGTATATTTGGGGTAAACGGACCGGGCTGGCAAGGTATATTTGGGGTAAACGGACCGGGCTGGCAAGTTATATTTGGGGTAAACGGACCGGGCTGGCAAGGTATATTTGGGGTAAACGGACCGGGCTGGCAAGGTATATTTGGGGTAAACGGACCGGGCTGGCAAGGTATATTTGGGGTAAACGGACCGGCCAGGTATATTTGGGGAAAACGGACCGGGCTGGCAAGGTATATTTGGGGTAAACGGACCGGGCTGGCAAGGTATATTTGGGGTAAACGGACCGGGCTGGCAAGGTATATTTGGGGTAAACGGACCGGGCTGGCAAGGTATATTTGGGGTAAACGGACCGGGCTGGCAAGGTATATTTGGGGAAACGGACCGGGTGCAAGGTATATGGGGTAAACGGACCGGGCTAGCAAGGTATATTTGGGGTAAACGGACCGGGCTGGCAAGGTATATTTGGGTAAACGGACCGGGGCAAGGTATATTTGGGTAAACGGACCGGGCTGGCAAGGTATATTTGGGTAAACGGACCGGGCTGGCAAGGTATATTTGGGGTAAACGGACCGGGCTGGCAAGATATATTTGGGGTAAACGGACCGGGCTGGCAAGGTATATTTGGGGTAAACGGACCGGGCTAGCAAGGTATATTTGGGGTAAACGGACCGGGCTGGCAAGGTATATTTGGGTAAACGGACCGGGCTGGCAAGGTTTTTGGGGGGAAACGGACCGGGCTGGCAAGGTATTTTGGAGGTAAACGGACCGGGCTAGGAGTAGTTTGTCGGACCGGGGCGGTATTTTGGGAGTAAAACGAACAGGCAGTAGACCCCTCGTGACAGGAAACCGGCTTGGGATTTTTCGAAAAAACCTGAGTGTGAATGCTCTTGTTGGAAATAAAGCTGAGTGTTGCAAGGTGAATACACAGAAAGGACCTGTGGTAGCAATTATGTTAGTGTAATGTACAGTTTAACTGGGAATTACCCAGACAAGGACGTTCTCTGTGATTGGTTTGTGTAGTCGAACAAATTGAAGCGTATTCAAGTGGCCCACACTAAAAGGCGGACCACGAAAAGGCGGACCACGCGGAAACGTAAATATTGAATACATTTATTATTGTGTTGTAGTAACAATTCTTCTGACACGTTCTAAAGGAACCAACGATACTACAATTAACTTTGCAGGTGACCAGGTAGGTATTTAATGGCGTGGATGATGTTTGAGGGTCATTCCCTCAATGACTAGCTTGTGTTGTTTTAGAACGTAATAGAACCACTGACGACGAACATTATTTTGGCAGTGACCTCCCTCTGCACCAACTTAAAAAGGCCGTGATGTGATATAAAAAAGGCTGAGCGGATGACTAAGCATCTCGTAAGCACACAGTGAAGTGTCGTCAGAATGTGTTTGTGGTGACGACATATTCAAGTCAACTGTGCCATGATGTCTACGCCTATGTGTTTCTTATTGGCGGTGGGTGTTGTCGTGTGTCTTGTACACCTGACACCAGTCGTGTCGCAGTGTACGACGATATACTGCCATGACGGTGACAATGACAACGACCTGAATGCGCTGACGGCCTTGGTGCACCTGCTACGGGACACCGTCGATCGGCAACAGATGCAACTGGGGACAATGAGAGACACCGTCGAAGAGCAGCAGAAACAACTAACTAGACAAAACGAGACTTTAGCGAGACAAGAAGAGAGTATGTATTTTGTTTGGTGCTAAGAATCATGCTATTCCGCAGTTATGTTGGATACAGTCTACTCTAGTCACTAGTGTTATGTTGGGCATACTTACATATTAACTAATATGTCTACATGTTCTAAATGTTGTTCGTTGGTCAGTCGGTGGGTCGGTCGGTGGATCTGTCGGTGCGTCGGTGTGTCGGTCGTTGGGTCGGTGGATCGGTGGATCGGTGGATCGGTGGATCGGTGGATAGGTGGATCGGAGGGTCGGTGGGTCGGTGGGTCGGTGGGTCGGTGGGTCGGTGGGTCGGTGGGTCGGTGGGTCGGTGGGTCGGTGGGTCGGTGGGTCGGTGGGTCGGTGGGTCGGTGGGTCGGTGGGTCGGTGGGTCGGTGGGATCATACCATCGAAAGGCGAAAATGGGGTGGATGGGTGACGCGGTGGGTCGGTGGAGTGGTTCGGCGGGTCAGTCGGTGGGTCGGTCGGTGGGTCCCTCGGTGGGTCTGTCGGTGGTTCCCTCGGTGGGTCCGTCGGTGGTTCCGTCGGTGGGTCTGTCGGTGGGTCCGTCGGTGGGTCTGTCGGTGGGTCCGTCGGTGGGTCCGTCGGTGGGTCTGTCGGTGGTTCCGTCGGTGGGTCTGTCGGTGGGTCCGTCGGTGGGTCCGTCGGTGGGGTCAGTGGGTCGGTGGATTGGGTCGTAAGGTTGACTCGGTTGGTCAGTCGGTGGGTCAGTCGGTGGGTCTGTCGGTGCGTCGGTGGGTCGATCGCTCGGTGGGTCGAAGGGTCGGTGATTCGGTGGGTCGTTGGGTGGGTGGGTGGGTGGGTGCGTGGGTCGGTCTGCGGTCTGTCGGTCTGTCGGTCTGTCGGTCTGTCGGTCTGTCTGTCTGTATGTCTGTCTGTCGGTCTGTCGGTCGGTCGGTCTGTCGTTCTGTCGTTCTGTCGGTCTGTCGGTCTGTCGGTCTGTCTGTCTGTCTGTCTGTCTGTCTGTCTGTCTGTCTGTCTGTCTGTCTGTCTCTGTCGTCTGTCTGTCTGTCTGTCGGTCGGTCGGTCGGTCGGTCGGTCGGTCGGTCGGTCGGTCGGTCGGTCGGTCGGTCGGTCGGTCGGTCGGTCGGTCGGTCGGTCGGTCGGTCGGTCGGTCGGTCGGTCGGTCGGTCGGTCGGTCGGTCGGTCGGTCGGTCGGTCGGTCGGTCGGTCGGTCGGTCAGGTCGGTCGGTCGGTCGGTCGGTCGGTCGGTCGGTCGGTCGGTCGGTCGGTCGGTCGGTCGGTCGGTCGGTCGGTCGGTCGGTCGGTCGGTCGGTCGGTCGGTCGGTCGGTCGGTCGGTCGGTCGGTTCGGTCGGTCGGTCGGTCGGTCGGTCGGTCGGTCGGTCGGTCGGTCGGTCGGTCGGTCGGTCGGTCGGTCGGTCGGTCGGTCGGTCGGTCGGTCGGTCGGTCGGTCGGTCGGTCGGTCGGAACCAGGCAGTGACCCCCTCAGTGCCAGCAAGGAAAGGCCGGCTTGGCGATTGTGTTCTGAAAAAAGCCTGAGCTGTTGAATGAAACCTCTTGTTGGCACAACTGATAAGTGAGTGTTGTCGAGCGCTGAATACAACTAGAATTAGGACACTGTGTACAAAGAGTGTAATGTACAGTTTAACTGGGAATTACCCAGACAAGTCGAACAAATTGAAGCGTATTCAAGTGGCCCACACTAAAAGGCGGACCACGAAAAGGCAGACCACGCGGAAACGGCGGACCACATTCACAAAGATGCTACCGATTTTTGTTCCATCATTACCAGCTACGTTGTCGTTTGCGCGTACGATCGTAACTATTGAATACATTTATTATTGTGTTGTACTAACAATTCTTCTGACACGTTCTAAAGGAACCAACGATACTACAATTAATTTTGCAGGTGACCAGGTAGGTATTTAATGGCGCGGATGATGTTTGAGGGTCATTCCCTCAATGACTAGCTTGTGTTGTTTTAGAACGTAATAGAACCACTGACGACGAACATTATTTTGGCAGTGACCTCCCTCTGCGCCAACTTAAAAAGGCCGTGATGTGATCTAAAAAAAGGCTGAGCGGATGACTAAGCATCTCGTAAGCACACAGTGAAGTATCGTCAGAGTGTGTTTGTGGTGACGACATATTCAAGTCAACTGTGCCATGATGTCTACGCCTGTGTGTTTCCTATTGGCGATGGGTGTTGTCGTGTGTCTCGTACACCCGACACCAGTCGTGTCGTAGTGTACGACGATACACTGCCATGACGGTGACAATGACAACGACCTGAATGCGCTGACGGCCATGGTGCACCTACTACGGGACATCGTCGATCGGCATCAGATGCAACTGGCGACAATGAGAGACACCGTCGAAGAGCAGCAGAAACAACTAACTAGACAAAACGAGACTTTAGCGAGACAAGAAGAGAGTATGTATTTTGTTTGGTGCTAAGAATCATACTATTCCGCAGTTATGTTGGATACAGTCTATACTCTAGTCACTAGTGTTATGTTGGGCATACTTACATATTAACTAGTATGTTTACATGTTCTAAATGTTGTTCGTTAGACAGTTCACTACGCTGTCAGCGCGGTCGGTGGGGTCGGTGGGGTCGGTGGGGTCGGTGGGGTCGGTGGGGTCGGTGGGGTCGGTGGGGTCGGTGGGACGGAGGGTCGGTGGATTGGGACGTAAGATTGACTCGGTTGGTCAGTCGGTGTGTCGGTCGTTGGGTCGGTGGATCGGTGGATCGGTGGATCGGTGGATCGGTGGGTCGGTGGGTCGTTGGGTCGGTGGATCGGAGGGTCGGTGGGTCGGTGGGTCGATAGGTCGATAGGTCGATGGGTCGGTGGGTCGGTATGTCGGTGGGTCGGTGGGTCGGTGGGTCGGTGGGTCGGTGGGTCGGTGGGTCGGTGGGTCGGTGGGTCGGTGGGTCGGTGGATCGGTGGATCGGTGGATCGGTGGGTCCGTGGGTCGGTGGATCGGTGGGTCGATGGGTCGGTGGTTCGGTGGGTCGGTGGGTCGGTGGGTCGGTGGGTCGGTGGGTCGGTGGGTCGGTGGGTCGGTGGGTCGGTGGGATCATACCATCGAAAGGCGGAAATGGGGTGGATGGGTGACGCGGTGGGTCGGTGGAGTGGTTCGGCGAGTCAGTCGGTGGGTCGGTCGGTGGGTCCCTCGGTGGGTCTGTCGGTGGTTCCCTCGGTGGGTCCGTCGGTGGTTCCGTCGGTGGGTCTGTCGGTGGGTCCGTCGGTGGGTCCGCCGGTGGGGTCAGTGGGTCGGTGGATTGGGTCGTAAGGTTGACTCGGTTGGTCAGTCGGTGGGTCGGTCGGTGGGTCTGTCGGTGCGTCGGTGGGTCGATCGCTCGGTGGGTCGAAGGGTCGGTGATTCGGTGGGTCGGTGGGTGGGTGGGTGGGTGCGTGGGTCGGTCTGCGGTCTGCGGTCTGTCGGTCTGTCGGTCTGTCTGTCTGTCTGTATGTCTGTCTGTCGGTCTGTCGGTCTGTCGGTCTGTCGGTCTGTCGGTCGGTCGGTCTGTCGTTCTGTCGTTCTGTCGTTCTGTCGGTCTGTCGGTCTGTCGGTCTGTCTGTCTGTCTGTCTGTCTGTCTGTCTGTCTGTATGTCTGTCTGTCTGTCTGTCTGTCTGTCTGTCTATCTGTCTGTCTGTCTGTCTGTCTGTCTGTCGGTCGGTCGGTCGGTCGGTCGGTCGGTCGGTCGGTCGGTCGGTCGGTCGGAACCAGGCAGTGACCCCCTCAGTGCCAGCAAGGAAAGGCCGGCTTGGCGATTGTGTTCTGAAAAAAGCCTGAGCTGTTGAATGAAACCTCTTGTTGGCACAACTGATAAGTGAGTGTTGTCGAGCGCTGAATACAACTAGAATTAGGACACTGTGTACAAAGAGTGTAATGTACAGTTTAACTGGGAATTACCCAGACAAGTCGAACAAATTGAAGCGTATTCAAGTGGCCCACACTAAAAGGTGGACCACGAAAAGGCAGACCACGCGGAAACGGCGGACATCATTCACAAAGATGCTACCGATTTTTGTTCCATGATTACCAGCTACGTTGTCGTTTGCGCGTACGATCGTAAATATTGAATACATTTATTATTGTGTTGTACTAACAATTCTTCTGACACGTTCTAAAGGAACCAACGATACTACAATTAATTTTGCAGGTGACCAGGTAGGTATTTAATGGCGTGGATGATGTTTGAGGGTCATTCCCTCAATGACTAGCTTGTGTTGTTTTAGAACGTAATAGAACCACTGACGACGAACATTATTTTGGCAGTGACCTCCCTCTGCGCCAACTTAAAAAGGCCGTGATGTGATCTAAAAAAAGGCTGAGCGGATGACTAAGCATCTCGTAAGCACACAGTGAAGTGTCGTCAGAGTGTGTTTGTGGTGACGACATATTCAAGTCAACTGTGCCATGATGTCTACGCCTGTGTGTTTCCTATTGGCGATGGGTGTTGTCGTGTGTCTCGTACACCCGACACCAGTCGTGTCGTAGTGTACGACGATACACTGCCATGACGGTGACAATGACAACGACCTGAATGCGCTGACGGCCATGGTGCACCTACTACGGGACATCGTCGATCGGCAACAGATGCAACTGGCGACAATGAGAGACACCGTCGAAGAGCAGCAGAAACAACTAACTAGACAAAACGAGACTTTAGCGAGACAAGAAGAGAGTATGTATTTTGTTTGGTGCTAAGAATCATACTATTCCGCAGTTATGTTGGATACAGTCTATACTCTAGTCACTAGTGTTATGTTGGGCATACTTACATATTAACTAGTATGTTTACATGTTCTAAATGTTGTTCGTTAGACAGTTCACTACGCTGTCAGCGCGGTCGGTGGGGTCGGTGGGGTCGGTGGGGTCGGTGGGGTCGGTGGGGTCGGTGGGGTCGGTGGGGTCGGTGGGGTCGGTGGGACGGAGGGTCGGTGGATTGGGTCGTAAGATTGACTCGGTCGGTCGGTCGGTCGGTCGGTCGGTCGGTCGGTCGGTCGGTCGGTCGGTGTCGGTCGGTCGGTCGGTCGGTCGGTCGGTCGGTCGGTCGGTCGGTCGGTCGGTCGGTCGGTCGGTCGGTCGGTCGGTCGGTCGGTCGGTCGGTCGGTCGGTCGGTCGGTCGGTCGGTCGGTCGGTCGGTCGGTCGGTCGGTCGGTCGGTCGGTCGGTCGGTCGGTCGGTCGGTCGGTCGGTCGGTCGGTCGGTCGGTCGGTCGGTCGGTCGGTCGGTCGGTCGGTCGGTCGGTCGGTCGGTCGGTCGGTCGGTCGGTCGGTCGGTCGGTCGGTCGGTCAGCGGTCGGTCGGTCGGTCGGTCGGTCGGTCGGTCGGTCGGTCGGTCGGTCGGTCGGTCGGTCGGTCGGTCGGTCGGTCGGTCGGTCGGTCGGTCGGTCGGTCGGTCGGTCGGTCGGTCGGTCGGTCGGTCGGTCGGTCGGTCGGTCGGTCGGTCGGTCGGTCGGTCGGTCGGTCGGTCGGTCGGTCGGTCGGTCGGTCGGTCGGTCGGTCGGTCGGTCGGTCGGTCGGTCGGTCGGTCGGTCGGTCGTCGGTCGGTCGGTCGGTCGGTCGGTCGGTCGGTCGGTCGGTCGGTCGGTCGGTCGGGTCGGTCGGTCGGTCGGTGGTCGGTCCGGTCGGTCGGTCGGTCGGTCGGTCGGTCGGTCGGTCGGTCGGTCGGTCGGTCGGTCGGTCGGTCGGTCGGTCGGTCGGTCGGTCGGTCGGTCGGTCGGTCGATGGGATCATACCATTGAAAGGCGGAAATGGGGTGGATGTGTGGGTCGGTGGGGTCGGTGGGTCGGTGGAGTGGTTCGGCGGGTCTGTCGGTGGGTTGGTCGGTGGGTCCGTCGGTGGGTCTGTCGGTGGTTCCGTCGGTGGGTCCGTCAGTGGTTCCGTCGGTGGGTCTGTCGATGGGTCCGTCGGTGGGTCCGTCGGTGGGTCCGTCGGGGGGTCGGTGGGTCCGTCGGTGGGTCCGTCGGGGGGTCGGTGGGTCGGTCTGCGGAAGGTCGGTGCGTCGGTGCGTCGGTGCGTCGGTGCGTCGGTTCGTCGGTGCGTCTGTGGGTGTGTGGGTGGGTCGGTGGGTCGGTGGGTCGGTGGGTCGGTGTGTGGGTGGGTCGGTGGGTCGGTGGGTCGGTGGGTCGGTGGGTCGGTGGGTCGGTGGGTCGGTGGGTCGGTGGGTCGGTGGGTCGGTGGGTCGGTGGGTCGGTGGGTCGGTGGGTCGGTGGGTCGGTGGGTCGGTGGGTCGGTGGGTCGGTGGGTCGGTGGGTCGGTGGGTCGGTTGGTCGGTGGGTCGTTGGGTCGGTGGGTCGGTGGGTCGGTGGGTCGGTGGGTCGGTGGGTCGGTGGGTCGGTGGGTCGGTGGGTCGGTGGGTCGGTGGGTCGGTGGGTCGGTGGGTCGGTGGGTCGGTGGGTCGGTGGGTCGGCGGGTCGGCGGGTCGGCGGGTCGGCGGGTCGGCGGGTCGGCGGGTCGGCGGGTCGGCGGGTCGGCGGGTCGGCGGGTCGGCGGGTCGGTGGGTCGGAATGTTATTTATTCTTTGCTTTTTATAGTTCTTCGGGAGTTGACGAAAGCGGCTACATCTAATGGTGAGTTTTTGTCATTCGTTCTGTTTTTATTCATGATTGTGTGAGACGTGTCCGGTCTGTACAAAATGCTAACGGTGTTGCTTAAGCTAATATTCTCGTCAGTTGCATTACTAAGGATGAACTGCTTTGTAACCATTTAGCGTACAGCTATGTAACATTACAAATCCACAAACGGGGAATATTTTTCATTGACACAAGATTAGTCGGTAGATATTATAATGTTATGAATAGAATATATTGTTTTAAATCGTATTCAACCCAAACTTTCGGCGGTCCCATGCCCCAGCGATGTCTCTGTCTCGCCTGTTCTCATTCATGATTACGTTTAATGATTGTTGTATGTTGCGTCTCTAAGATCTATCGATGACATAGGCGCTATAGAAATGTTACTATTACAGCTGAATTCTATTTTATTTCAGACGAATCCAATTACATAAAATACATATCAATACATCCAGATAGAAATGTCATGGATTACATAATATGTTTCTGCATAATGTGTTTGTGCATAAAATGTTTGTGCATGTGCGCATGCGCGTTCGCGGGATGTTTGCAAATTAATGACAAATGTGTTGACATTTGTCATGAAAACAGTTAACATCGGGAAGTTTCATTCGCGGTTCCCGGACATGGGGGAGTCGGTTTGGAGATTTGTAGCTAGAACCCAAGAAATATGCCAGTATAGCGGCAGACCGGGACGGTCCCGGAACTTCCGGTAGAGTTGGTAAGTATACACAAGTTGCGAGCCCTCGGGTGACGTCAACGTCGTTCGCTTCCATTCCAGTTATGTGGACGAAGGTCAACGTGGGAAATTCGAAAGGTGCCCGGTGTGTCTTCCCTTTCATCTACAAGGGCGTAGTCTACAAGACGTGCACTACCAAAGATGCCAAATTTGCTTGGTGCGCCACAACAAGCAACTTCGGCGTTGACCTCACCTGGGGTGAATGCACAACGAGTAAGTTGTGAATGTCATGACCCTTCGTTATACACGTCACGTGACCTGGAGACACGCGTTACGAGGTCATGTTTTTAAATTTTGAACATCTACCAAACAGCAGATCACCAATCCCCGAACAGCCTATAAAAAGAAGCCTAAATAAAATTGTGTATCAAGACAAGTCAATTGTGATATACAGCTAAGGCTTTGGTGAATATGTGCGCTATATCACCAAAAGCGTCTAATATCACGATTTCGTATTCTGTGCATAAAACTGTTGTAATTCTACTCATGGTGTACTGTGATTATATTTTTTAAATATATAATTTATTCGTAACAGTCAAAATATATATTTATCCATCATATGGGTTGTGATTGTAAAAGTTAGTGTACATAGCGTAATGATGTTTATGTACGAACGTTTAGAAGTGCCTATTCGAAATACTAAATACAGTAACCAGTGTTCTGTTTTAGACCACGATATTACCACACTCAATGCATTCGTATGTTATCCTGTTTGTATCGCTGTCTCTCAGTCCGCTTAGCTGTCGATACGTCGCACTTTTAAATACTATTATTAAAGTTTTATATTGTTTTCAGCTCCTCCTGCCGGAGTTCAATAAAGTGGTGAGTTTTTATCTTTGGTTCTACTATGATTTATGACAATGTCAGATGTGTCCACCTGTTTCAAAATGTTAACGATGTGTCCTACTTGAACTTGACTAAAACGACAATTCGTGTTACTTACATGAATAAAGGTGGCCTTAATTATGGCCATGAGAAGTAATAACACAAACACCCACAGTTTCACCGTAGTATTTGTTAAACGTACAGTTTTTACAATTAGTGGCACTTGATTAATAAGAGTATATTCTAGTTTTATAGAAACATTTATACAAACTTGTAATCATGAACTTTGCACACATATGTTTGCAATCTAATTACTGAAGATTCATCAGCATAAACGATGCGTCCACCACGCAAGGAAAGAGAAGCCGAGTGCGAAATTGAATGAGATGTTGCAATAATTTCTAAATGTCAACAAGTAACTGCCTCCTTGGTGTGTGCAGTGCGTCAACTACAAACAGAAAACGATGAGAAAGACGCCAAATTTATCGATGCCAGAACAGACGATCGATACCAGTTCTCTTGTATCGAGGACATCATCGTCGGCGAACACCCGCTAGATCAAATCAAATCAAGTGAAAGAGTAGGTACACTCGAAGACATTCTGAAAAAAGTTCCATTGAACAAATGACATCATGTGATCCAACTCGATAAGAAAGACATCTCAGCACGTGACACGCTCAGTCAGTAGCAACAACAGAAAAGCAAACGGCGAATCATCATTCGTTTCCCAAAAAGAAAGGCCAAGATTCGGAAACTGGGATAAACTGCTCGGTCACATCACAGTACAAATATCAAAGGGTCCCCAAAATTTTCATTACAAAAACTTGTATATATATATATATATATATATATATATATATATATATATATATATATAATATATACAATATTTTTTTTTTTATATTAAAGAATATTAATTATATAATATTTTTTATATTATTTTTTT
>JAODUO010002268.1:10000-12500 GCA_025642075.2 Ridgeia piscesae
GCGTGTGCGTGGCGTGTGCGTGTGCGTGTGCGTGTGCGTGTGCGTGTCGTGTGCGTGTGCGTGTGCGTGTGCGTGTGCGTGTGCTGTGCGTGTACGTGCGTGTGGCGTGTGCAGGCGTGCGTAAGGCATGTGCATGAGCGTGGCGTGTAGCGGTAAGGGGGCAGTGTGCGGTGCGTGTGCAAGGTGCGTGGCGGTGCGTGGCTGACGCGTGTGCGGTCAGGTGCGGTGCGTGCGTGTGGCGGCACTGTGCGTGTGCGTGGCGTGTGCTGTGCGTGTGCGTGTGCGGCGCGGCCAAGGCGGCGTGCGGTGTGCGTGCGTGGCGTAGGGTGCGAAAGGCGGCGTGGTGCGTGCGGCGTGTCGGTGCGGCTGCGGTGCGAGGCGTGTGCGTGGCTGGCGGTGCGCGGCGCAGGCGTGGCGGCATGCGTGTGCGGCAGGCGTGCGTAAGGCGTGCGGTCGTGCGTGGCGCGTACGATGGCGTGGCGTGTGCGTGTGCAGTAAGTGCATGGCGGTCTGGCGTGTCGTGTGCGTGTGCGAATGCGTGGCGTGGCGTGGTGCGTGGGTGCACGAGGCGAAGGTGCGGTCGTCGTGCGTGTGCGTTGTGGTGTGCGTGTGCGTGTGCGTGTGCGTGTGCGTGTGCTGTGCGTGGTGCGTGTGCGTGGTGCGTGTGTGCGTGTGCGTGTGCGTGTGCGGTGCGTGTGCGTGTGCGTGTGCGTGATGCTGTGCAGTAGTCAGTGGCGTGGCGTGTGCGTGTCGTGTGCGTCGTGTCGTGTGCGTGTGCGTGGCGTGTGCGTGTGCGTGTGCGTGTGCGTGTGCGTGTGCGTGTGCGTGTGCGTGTGCGTGTGCGTGTGCCTGTGCGTGTGCGTGTGCGTGTGCGTGTGCGTGTGCGTGTGCGTGTGCGTGTGCGTGTGCGTGTGCGTGTGCGTGTGCGTGTGCGTGTGTGTCGTTGTATTTGTCATGTTAAGCTTCAAGGTGCGTTATGCTCGTGAAAGTGGATGTTCACGATTGTTCCTTAAACGTCACGTAATGTGCGCTGCTCCGGTTTTAATTTGTTTGCATCATAAACTGCTAATCGCTAAATTCCTAAGCCTATCAATCCAGTAATCGATAAGTTGCGGAATTCGCGACACGTTTTCTTGGCGGAATACGTTTTATTATCACGCATAATGTCATACAATGTTTCAAGAGAGCTGCCCGTGATACAAGAATTCATATGATGTGACACTTTACGTGTCATAGAAACACTAAAAGGAGTAATTACGTATACAGTTTACATGTTCCCATGGCAGGTTTCAAGAACATTGGCAATTATTGCCAATCTATCAAGCCGTGATGAATAAAAATACGTATCGAAATAGTTAATACGGTCAATTCGAGAGAACCAGTTACAGTCAATTGACCACATTGTTAGATGCCGCCTTGCGCTCCATATCTGGTGCTGAGGCGACCCCTGACGACCAAGTAGTCATGTTTGATCGCCACTTGAGGAGCGCCACCTGCCGAGCGCACTCATGACCTGGTCCAGCACTTGATGTATTGCCAGAAGTGGCATTCGCAGTAGGCACCTTGGATACCTTCGGCACCAGCCCAGCGCCAAGAAGGGTTTCTCCAAACCCAACCTTCTGTGCCTATGTTCCCGTAAACCTTGCATCCCCAGTTAAACCAGTTGATGTTGCCCCCAGACCAGTAGTAGCAAGCACAACTTTGCCATTGCCCTCCCCCTCTGTAGCCCTGACGCTTTCCACCGCCTTTCGCTCTTCTGTGTTTTGGTTTTGGGGGTTTCCCGAGTCGTTTATGTGCAGCTGCAAAGAAAAGGTCTTTTAGTATTTGATTAAAATAACTGGTTAACATCATGTGGATTGTGTTGAAGTCTGCGTTAATGTAGACACCTATTTGAAAGGAAACGTACTTATGCGAAATATATAATTGTCTAAGACGTTTTGAAAGTGTGGCCGGTGCGATGTATATAGGTATGTGTGAATGTATGTGTATATGTATGTATGTATGTGTGTATGTATGTATGTATGTATGTATGTATGTATGTATGTATGTATGTATGTATGTATGTATGTATGTATGTATGTATGTATGTATGTATGTATGTATGTATGTATGTATGTATGTATGTATGTATGTATGTATGTATGTATGTATGTATGAATGTATGTATGTATGTATGTATGTATGTATGAATGTATGTATATATATATACATATATATATATATATATATATGTATATATATACATATATATATATATATATATGTATGTATGTAAGTATGTATGTATATATGTATGTATGTATGTACGAAATTTTGGTCCGAAATTTTGAATTTAAACGGACTTAATAATTCTTCTGGTGGAAAGTTGCATCTACGTTAACATATTGTTGTTTTGTATGTGGGTTCGTATGTATGTATGAATAGATGTATGCATATATCTATCTATCTATCTATATATATATATATATATGTGTGTGTGTGTGTGTGTGTGTGTGTGTGT
>JAODUO010002268.1:25000-30000 GCA_025642075.2 Ridgeia piscesae
CACTTCTGTGTCGTTGTAATGTCTTATGTCCGACCTATGGTTATTTAGGCGTGTCCTGAGTTGATTGCCCGTCTCACCCACGTAACTAACTGAACAAGCGTTGCATTTAATTAGGATGTACCGCAATTGTTGATTTTGTCCCGTTGTGTCACCTTTGTATTATTAATAGCAGTGAATTCTACAAATACCTACAGGCTTGGCATCTTTTAACCTGGCATTTTGCGGCTTGTTCTTTCCTACTCCTATTTTTAATGTCCGCTATGGTTGTGTTTTTAATGTGCCTTAAAAAACGTGGTGTGTAATTCATTTGCCTCAGACTATGGAAAGGTATTTGAACGGCTTCCTCGAAGTCTGATTTAGTGTTGCATATCCTGTGAAATTGTAGTAGTTGCGACTTGAGTATACCGGAGAAGGTATGTTTGGGATGGAACGAGTCTTTGTACAGTAGTTGATTTATATCTGTTGGTTTAAAGTAAACCTTGCTGTCAAGGTGTCCATTCAAATTAAAGCGTTTCCCTTTAAAGATCGTAGTGTCCAGGAAATCAATGGATTGTTTACTCGTTACCGACGTTAGTTTAACACAATTTTGATGGCTATTTACAATGTCCAGGAAGACCCGATATTCATCATCACCGTTGGTCCAGATACCAAAAATATCGTCCAAATATCGTAGATAAATCAAAGGTAATTTATTGCATTTCCTTAGTGCTTGTTTTCCCGTTCCGCCATGAAAAGGTTGGTATAGTTGGGGGCAAATCGTTTTCCCATTGCAGTGCCAAAGATTTGATGGTACCAGTTGGATGCGAATAAAAATCGTTGTGTTCCAATGAGATTTTAAGTAGTTCTAAAATGTCTATGTCTGGGCGGTCAAAGTCCGGGTTCCGTAGAAAAGCTTGTTTAATGCTTCAATCCCCGAATTATTGTCAATATTGGTATAGAGGTTTTCTACATCCATGGAGAACAGTAGGGCATCACTAGGGATTTCGATTCCAGTCACTTTCTCAATGAAGTCTGTAGTGTTTTTAACATAAGAATCATGTGTGATTGCCAATGGAAAATGCATGTATGTATGTATGTATGTATGAATGTATGTATGTATTTATGTATGTATGTATGTACGTACGTATGTATGTATGTGATTGCATATTTATTCAGGGCGGTGGTAGGGCGAACCCAAAGGTTTTAGCGCAGGAGACAGTTTTTCTTTTAAGTATCGGTCGGTAAATCAGCTAATGCGATTATACTATAAATATTTGTGATGGCCTTTATATGAGTTTCGACAAGACTACTTTTTATGTGACATAGTTGCTTTTGTAGACACAATGCGTGCGAGTGTCGTCTTACTTTTCGCCTTCCTGGCATTGGCGTGTGTAGTGGCTTACGCTGGTGATGAAGTAAGTGGCATTGCTGGTTATATTGCGTTAGAATTACGAAAGATATAATAAAGACAGAAAACGTCAAGCTGGAAGAATGCAAATATTAAAATAAGTATCTTAATTAACAACGATAAAGTGTCAATTCACATCGATGTTTCACAAACTCCTTTCAAAATGAAGCACCAAATAGCATCATTATTGTGATTTCATCGCTGATTCACTTTAATTTGGTTATCATTATAAGTTTTGTCGCCGCCTTATCGCGAACGCCATGATAGTTTTCGTATTTTGAGTTGTTAATGTTAATGTAATGTTTCTCCTGTGATTTGTTATAATATTTTTTTTTCTTGCTCTTCCGTTAGCTAGACTAGCCATAATAAAAAGCCGTTAGAACGCCCAAAGTGATCGATTCTTTTGCTGATTCAATAGAAAGAAGCCGTGTCAATGGTGTCAATGAAAGAAGACAACGACGACGCGACAGGTGAGTGAGACACAGTGTATAAACATGCATGTGTGAGTGTGTGTGTGTGTGTGTGTGTGTGTGTGTGTGTGTGTGTGTGTGTGTGTGTGTGTGTGTGTGTGTGTGTGTGTGTGTGTGTGTGTGTGTGTGTGTGTGTGTGTGTGTGTGTGTGTGTGTGTGTGTGTGTGTGTGTGTGTGTGTGTGTGTGTGTGCGTGTGAGACTGGGTATGCGAGTGCTGAGTAATGATTCAATTGGTAATTGCTTCTTACAATAACACCAAAACAGAAATGTAATTTATATTGATTTATACTATTTATTGCTACTAATATATTTGCTTGTTGTTATATGAGCGCTTCAAACGAATGTCCCTTCCGGGACAATACAAGTTTATTTTATCGTATCCTGTTTTTTCGCTGCATTGCGTGGCGTGGCGTGGCGGGCGGCGCGGCGGCGCGGCGCGGCGCGGCGCGGCGCGGCGCGGCGCGGCGCGGCGCGGCGCGCGGCGCGGCGCGCGGCGCGGCGCGGCGCGGCGTGCCGCGACATTTTATTTACAAAGGAATTTTTTCTTTTTAGCTGCTGATGGTTTACGTATCAAAAGAGGTACTGTGTTGTTTATATATATATATATATATATATATATATATATATATATATATATATATATATATATATATATATAATATATATATATATATGTTTGTATTATATATATATATATATATATATATATATATATGTTTATGTATATATATATATATATATATATATATATATATATATATATATATATATATATATATATATTTTTATTATATATATATATATATATATATATATATATATACGTACATATCATATAAGTCATATTGTTGTACTTGTAATGTTTTATATCAACAATTATTTTATTATAATTTATTGATAATATAATGTATAATGTAACAAACAGCCTGTATTGATCACTTCTTGAAAGACATACTCCATTGTAATATTAGGCATACATGTTATATTGATTAATAAGTCAATGCATGTAAAAGTATAACAAAACTGTGACAATAAGGCTCGGTTCATTTACCACTGTGTTTTTTCATGGGAACATTCATATTTTGCAGCACGACGCTTTACATCCCGACCAGTACCACCAGGCAGACCACATAGACCTCCAGGCAGACCACATAGACCACCAGGCAGACCACATAGACCACCAGGCAGACCACATAGACCACCTGGCAGACCACATAGACCTCCAGGCAGACCACACAGACCTCCAGGCAGACCACACAGACCACCAGGCAGACCTCCAGGCAGACCACCACCACCCCCACCCCCAAGACACGCTGGGGCGAAGACTTCACAAAGGCTGCATCGTGGAAGACACTCACACGTCGGTGGTTGTATCTGCTGGTACTGGAACTCTGCCTACTACGCCAAGTGGACGTCGTTTGGCTGCAAAAGCAAAGGGAACAGAGGATGCGGCGCTGCCGTCTACAACTTTCAACAAGGGCGATGGCGCTGGTGCGAGGTGACAGGTGATCGCGGGGGCAAATGCAAATGCTATGACAACACATCGAACAGGCGAGTCAAATGCAAAAACCGGAAGTAGCTGCATTCGCCCGACGACGCACGTGGTTTGCCATGTGTCCGCCACATGTCGCCACAACGCAAGAAACCGGACGTTTTCTCTTGACTTGTTATGATTCTTTCTTACTTATTCAAAACATAGATCACATGTCTACACATATATCTCCTTCTGTCTGGGAGTATTGATATACTATCGAGTGTTCTTGGAAACATGGAATGGAAATTTTGAAAAATATATAATTTACTATTCCCTTTAACTTGCGGACGATCACCGGATTTCTTGTACCACTGTGAATTATCTTGTATTGCCATACGTTGTTTGTGAAACAAGGATATTAAAACATATTCTGCTATATCACTGATATTTTGCGAATTAATTGTGTAGTTAGATTATTGATGAAATCAGAGATCAGACGTGTCACAGCGGTGTCTGTGCGATCATTACTTTAATAGATCAGACGTGTCACAGCAGTGTCTGTGCGATCATTACTTTAATAGATCAGACGTGTCACAGCAGTGTCTATGCGATCATTACTTCAATAGATCAGACGTGTCACAGCAGTGTCTATGCGATCATTACTTTAATAGATCAGACGTGTCACAGCAGTGTCTATGCGATCATTACTTCAATAGATCAGACGTGTCACAGCAGTGTCTATGCGATCATTACTTCAACAGATCAGACGTGTCACAGCAGTGTCTATGCGATCATTACTTTAATAGATCAGACGTGTCACAGCAATGTCTATGCGATCATTACTTTAATAGATCAGACGTGTCACAGCAGTGTCTATGCGATCATTACTTTAATAGATCAGACGTGTCACAGCAATGTCTATGCGATCATTACTTCAATAGATCAGACGTGTCACAGCAGTGTCTATGCGATCATTACTTCAATAGATCAGACGTGTCACAGCAGTGTCTATGCGATCATTACTTTAACAGATCAGACGTGTCACAGCAGTGTCTATGCGATCATTACTTTAATAGATCAGACGTGTCACAGCAGTGTCTATGCGATCATTACTTTAATAGATCAGACGTGTCACAGCAGTGTCTATGCGATCATTACTTTAATAGATCAGACGTGTCACGGCAGTGTCTATGCGATCATTACTTCAATAGATCAGACGTGTCACAGCAGTGTCTGTGCGATCATTACTTTAATAGATCAGACGTGTCACAGCAATGTCTATGCGATCATTACTTTAATAGATCAGACGTGTCACAGCAATGTCTATGCGATCATTACTTCAATAGATCAGACGTGTCACAGCAATGTCTATGCGATCATTACTTCAATAGATCAGACGTGTCACAGCAGTGTCTATGCGATCATTACTTTAATAGATCAGACGTGTCACAGCAATGTCTATGCGATCATTACTTCAATAGATCAGACGTGTCACAGCAGTGTCTATGCGATCATTACTTCAATAGATCAGACGTGTCACAGCAGTGTCTATGCGATCATTACTTCAATAGATCAGACGTGTCACAGCAGTGTCTATGCGATCATTACTTCAATAGATCACATGCGTCACAGCAGTGTATATGCGATCATTACTTCAATAGATCAGAC
>JAODUO010002268.1:35000-37500 GCA_025642075.2 Ridgeia piscesae
AGAATGCCGCGCGCTTATAGGCCAGGCCAAGCCAAATGAATACGTCACCGGTTAAGATGGTGGTGTCTAGGCCATCATGGATTTCGTTAGATTTTTATACTTTAAGGTCACATTCTGAGTAAACCGCTGACGTTAAAAAATTGAGTTTATATGGAAATTGTTAGTTTGTATAAACTCTATTAAATGTATGATACTAAACCGTTGAAATTTTTGCCCTTTAACATTGATGCCCTATGAAACACGCAACTGTCGGTATGTCGAGCCAGCAAGCCAGTCAGGCGAGCAGAGCTCGACGCTAACTCGTTCGGAGACGATGGCGACGGAGACTGGCGGTGGATGCGTTGTCGCTCGCTCGCTCGCTTGGCCGCGCCACAAGTGGGGGTACGACAACTCTCTGGCCGACTTCGATTTGCCTACTCGGGTTACTCGCGTAACCCTGTCGTTGTTTCCGGGTTATGGTAATGTACACTGCGCGCACCGTACTACGACAGTAATCCAACTGAACAGCGATGCTCGTGATCACGGAGATGAACCCCATATGTATATAAATTAAATAAGGTAACCAGTTGTTCAGTGTGTAAATCGTGATGTTCATCTTCTTCTTGATCTTAAATTATAATACATAGAATGTGGTGATATACTATTTAAACAAAATGCATATTTATATTATTGTGCCATGTAATGTTTAATTGATTTCTTGTGTAGTAGGGGCCTACGTTCCCTATTGGCTGTCATTGCTAATGACGTCAGTTATTCGAGTGAATCCTATCCAAACCGCAATTATAAAGACGCTCAGCAGAAGGCCTTCGAAGCCTGCCTCAGGTCATTCGTCGAGGTAGGCAACAAGCGGGTTGACGAGCTGGTGCGGGACCATGCGAGAGAAGTCGCGGATCTGTGCATGAGCCTGCAGTACACGCAGAAGGAAATTGACGAGAAGAAGAACACCGTTCGTTGCCAGGGCGACCGTCTGACCAACACCACCAAAGACGTCGATCGGGTGACCTGCACACAGCGCGAGATGGAAGACGGCATCGACTACATCACAAATCAGACACACAGGAACAGCTTGCGGAATGGCGGAAGTCGCGACCGAAACTTGGGCCGACACCGAGGCAGTCGTCAGGAAAACTTTCGTCGCAGCACTGAAACTGCGCACAGGACGGTAGCATCGAATTCTTCCCGCCGACCGAAGACCGTCGTCGTCATGTTCGAATCGCATGAGGACCGTGACACCATCTTGCAAGCCGGACGCAAGCAAAACCGCGTGGCATCTTCGTGAACAAAGATCCGTCGCAACGCGTGATGGAGAGGCAGAAAGAACTGATGCCGAAACTGTGAGAAGCAAGAGCGAATGGCAGGATAGAGTACCTGGTGTACGATCGACGCGTAGTGAAAGACCGTGTGACTGTGGACCGGTCGTGACTTGGGAACAATCAGTGGGTAACAATTCACATCCAATTCACATCAAACGACGAACTCGGTTAATGCCTGTGCACAATACAACGTTAGGCGACTATGAACAAACATGTCTTTGTCATCATGTGAACGATGATGACAATGTATTTAACAATAATGCCAGTATAAACTGGACGTGCCATATGTTGGGGTTAAATCCCTTTTTGTGACTCGAATATCTATACAGACTTTGGTATATTTTAGTCAAATTGTTCCTTTATTAACTTACTTATATAGATAACACCCCTGTTCTAAATAAGCAGCACAATCTGTCCAATACAAAACATGGCAACGGAAGAATGGAGAGTAGCAACAAGGCACGGGATTGGCTGGAGACAGCTTGTCGTGGACGTCAGCACAGAGCACAACTTCACTGAACGTCGTATTACACACACACATATATATATATATATATACACATACACACACCACTCACATACACACACACACATACACACACACCACACACACACACACAACACACACACACACACACATATATATATATATATATATATATATATATATATATATATATATATATATATATAATAATAACACAAGTTTTATTAGCAACTCAACTGAGTTGGATTGACATTACAATAGGTTACAATTAACTCATCAAAACATCATACAAATACAATAGAAATACATTTGATACCGCAAATCATACCATATTAATAGCCTTTTTACTGACAGTTGTATAAAGCCCACGGTATAAAGGAGTTACGGAATCTTTTCGTTCTAGTAACTGGTAAAGGGTACACATTTTGTTGTCTAACATTATATTTGATATGTCTTTTGTCAGGCAGCAGATAATTTAATCTGTGTGTGCCGACTTTAATTTTATCAAAATATTTTTGACAAATGCTGTCCCGTCTTACATTCAACGTATCCAGGTTAACACGTCTAAGTATTTCCGCGTAACCCAATCCAGGAAAAATACATTTTAGTGCCCTTTTTTGTATAACTTCAATATTGTCAGACAAATATTGGGGCAAGTTAGTGTGCCATACAGGACATGCATATTCTAGAACTGGTCTCA
>JAODUO010002268.1:42500-47500 GCA_025642075.2 Ridgeia piscesae
TAGTGACTATCAAAATTACCGAGTCCAACGAAACAAGACGAGAGCCAGTTTACGAAATGCTGAAAAAGATTACTATGACACTGTCATCAGAGAAAGTGCCAATAAACCAAAATCATTATGGGCTAACCTAAAACAATTGCATTCCAAGTCTACATATACCCCGATTCTAAGTGTGATGGTAGGGGGCGCGGAGGTGTCTGATCCGTTGGGAATTGCCAATGCGTTTAACACCTTCACGACCGTCGGCGGTGACCTGGCTGCTCAGTTTGCTAACAAGGCAGACCCTCCTGTCATCCCGTCATCAGGGTACGAGCCTTATAAATTTAAATAATAACTGCATCTGAGGTGATGACGCTAATCTCTGGACTTAGCATTTCAAAAGGTCATGGCACAGACGGTATCATGGCTAAATCACTTAAAGTTGCAGCCAATGAATTATCGTTTCCTCTGGTGACTATCTTTAATTTCTCATGGAACAGGAACGATCCCGAGTCAGTGGAAACAGGCAGTTGTGACTCCTGTCTTTAAAGAGGGAGATCGCCAAAATACCTCTAACTATAGACCAATATCTGTACTTCCCTTATGCATGACATTTTTAAAGACTCATCCATGACCAACTGTATGACCACGTCACTAAACATAATATCCTAAATCCGGTTCAATCAGGCTTCCGACCTGGGTATTCAACAACCACAACTCTGCTTGATGTATCTGACTACCTATATTACCAAAGACAGCAGGGTAACACCACAGGTGCCATATTCCTTGACTTAAAGAAAGCCTTTGATACTGTAGATATAAACATATTGTTACATAAACTCTCTACCATTGGTATCCAGGAAATAGAATTGTTTCGGTTTAGGGATTATTTTACTAACCGGACACAACATGTAAGATTTAACGGAGCTGCATCCACTGTGTTACCAATCAACTGTGGTGTGCCCCAGGGCCAGGGTTCAGTACTGGGGCCGCTACTGTTCACCCTGTATATCAATGATTTACCGAGCGTGGTTAAGCACAGTAAGGTGGTTCTGATGATACAGCATTCTTTGTTTCTGGGAAATGTGTAGAAAACATCCAGACGCAATTGAATGATGACTTAGGTACCGTTAGCCACTGGCTCAATGTCAATAGATTGACTCTGAATGCAACAAAAACTAAAACTATGCTCTTTGGTACTCAACAACATCTGTCGAAACGGGATGGGGGGGACTTAAACTCAACATTAACGGGGAATCTTTAGAACAGGTCAGTTGCTTAAAATACCTCGGCCTTTGGTTTGATCCTTCTTTAAACTAAATCAAAACATGTAGACTGCATTAGTAAAAAAATCGCAACGCATCGGTGTGCAGTCACAAATTCGGTCTTTCATCTCTACAACCACAGCAAACACTCTCTTCAAAACTATGATCGCTCCCATCATCGACTACGGGGACATCGTGTGGTCCAAGGGACCTTAAAGTAATCTAAAGCGAATACAAAAACTTCAAAACAAAGCGGGCAGAGTCTTTCTACGCTGCAGGCGGCGAACTCACATATCAATCATGCATGGCTCACTCGGATGGCTAACATCACAAAACAAACTAAAGCTACACAAAACGTTAATGGTTGGCAAATGCCTGTTGGGGGTTGTACCCTCATATTTCCTGGACAAATTCATATGTGCCAAAGACTTTCACTCCTACTCGACCAGAAATGCTAACTGTAATCTGTTTGTACCACGTGTCAGCTGCAATGCAGCTAAGAACCTTTTCTGCTACGAGGGAGCTGTGCTTTTCAATACTCTAAATAACATTGTCAAAACTAGTCAAAGCTACAAAGAGTTCAAAGATAAATGTACAACATGTTTAACCACGTTACGTAGAGTACTTCAACAAGCTGTGTTGTTGGCAGCTTACCGCGTAGTTATACCAGGTTTGTATCTTATTGTAGATTGTATGTTTTAACTTAATTTATATTTTATGTCTGTTACATCATGTATCTTACTATTTTACATATTTTAATATTGCATATCTGTACGATTGTGTATATGAGGACCTCACTGAAAAGAAATATAGTGTACATTTTAATGTACGCTGTATTTAGCTGAGCCATCCTGAATAAATATATTATATCATCATGAGATGAACCTGAGATTCAGCTCGACACGACGGGGTGAGGTGCGGGTGTGTGGAAAGGTACGGTGGGATTTTTTTCGCCGACGTTCACAACTTCATGACATCTAGATGTTTAAATTCCAAAGGTCTGGGGCACTTACCCCTTACCCACTACCCTTAGATACGCAGTAAGGGAAACGGTCAACTTTCACGCAGTACAAAGGCTGAGCAAGTGTGCGGTCCAGTCAACCACGACTCGTGAATGGGAAGGGTGCCATGGCGACCGGTAAAATGGCGACAAGTAAAATGCTCGTCCAAAGATGTGCACTCACCGTAACGACCTGTTCAAAGTGTACAGTGACGTGTGCGCAGTAGACCGTGACGCTGTCATTATGCTGACGGACGGACTCGAACCGTCTGAGTTTAAATAAGGAATTTTGACCACATATAGTATCAATGCCACCATGGTTGAGTGCGTCTTAACAACAATAAGCACGACGCACGTTTTGTGTTGTCATATGCAGGTGGACTGGTGCCAAATGAGCGTGACCTTTCTCACACGTGACACAGCACATTGCACACTATGGTCTTACGTTACCAGCCCCCTGATTCTTTTCCAGGTGTATGTGGAAACGAAAATAATCGCTTGCCTGGTAATTATCACACTTTAGGGTATACTTCGTCTATACATGAAAATAATAATGCTAAATCGTGGTTTATTTCGCCATTGAGCGGGAATTTTCTGAATCATTACCATTACTCTAAATAAAAAAAAATAGTAAGCGTATATTTTAACCTTGACATTCGTCTCGGAATCAAAAATAGTTATCAGATATATTGCTATGTGGTACAATCAGTGTCTTCATTACTTTCGTGTATACAGAATTTAACGAATTTAGTATGTAATTAATTTTGCAATTTTCATACCAAGAGTATATTTCATTAATATGGAAATAAATAAGCCCTGGATAGTGTATAAAAGTATTTTACGAATCAAGCAATGCATGAAATCATAGATGAAACGAAATATGCTAAAAGAACAGCATTTTGCATTTTGTCTAATAATCGGAATATTTGCAGACCCGAATAGCTTCGATGAAGGTTTTTTACAGAACGCATAACCTTCTTGAATACCTGTCAGGATAGATATGTTAGCTGAAAGCCTCAGGTATTTCCTTTCAGACAGGACTTCAGACGACGCGGGAGTGGTGCTTTTAGAAAAGTTTCCTATCACGTTCCTCATTTTAGCCAGAAGCCCACGAAACCCTATCGAACGTGACATCGAAAATTGGGGTGGATGTGTTGAAATTGGTTTTCCACAAGCTGCACTGTTTTCCATTAATTAGAATTCATTTCCTTCAGGATAGCATCAGTATGAACCAATCACAGCCCCAGCCGATGTATGTATGTGTGTTGTGTGTGGGTGCGTGCGTGGAAAATATATATATATATATATATATATATATATATATATATATATATATATATATATATATATATATATATATATATATATATGAACTCAGACAAATCGTTGACATTGTTATGTATTTATATTTTCAGACCAGAAATGGGAAGCCATAAAGCAACCTCTTGGATCCGGGGTCAGAGATGTCTACAAAGAGTCGTGTCAATTGCCGCCATTCTGCTGGTGTTGGGCTGTGAGCTGGCAGACACAGCGGACACCTGTCCGGAACACTTCACGTGTCACTGGGAAGGAGACGTGTTTGTACTGAACTGTAAACTGGCAAATGATACACTGCCATCAAAGATGGCGGTCGTGACCAGCGCAGACTTGCCTGTGACTGCGACGTGCATGAAGATTGTTTGCGATCGTCAAGATGTCGAGATGCAGCTGGAATTAGGTCATCTCGTTAATATCACTGAACTGACACTAGATGGTGTTGTTGTTAACACTTACGGAACCTCCAATATATCGCATCTTGTTTTGCGCAATTTACCTTGGAAGAAGATAAATTACGACTATTTCCAGAGTTTGACTAACTTGCGCTCGCTGACTCTGGATCATCTTGGTAGATTGGAGTATATAGATTCAGGCGCGCTGAAACCTTTGGTGTCGTTGGAATCGCTCTCGTTCCTATACATTGCCTTGCCTTACAGTAATTACTTCCATGTGTTACGTGGCATTGAGAGTCCTACTTTTCAAACACTCGTTCTACACGATATCGATTCATCAGACAAAGTAATGGACATAAGCTCATTTTTCGAAAATTGGTCACGCAGCGACCAACTAAAACGCGTAGATGTGGCAAACAATAGAATTTACAGGTTTAATTTAGATCTTCAGACGTTACCAAGGTTAGAGCACTTATCTCTTACAGGTAACATAATATACGCCGCTTATTTCGTAATACCTAGATCTGTGGGCTTTTTCATTTCGCACAAACACTTGAAGACAATCTATGTCACTGGCGTGGAAAGTTCGATGTCAAAGCCACCGTTACGGCCACTGTGTACTATTTCGGTGTCTACAAATGTGTCAAGCCTACAACTCCCATATCTGCCAATAGAGCGCACTGAAGTGGGTTCGCGCATGGAATCCATTTCTTTCAATGGGGCAAAGTTTATTGAAGAGTCGGTAATTGTTTTAGAATACCCGGATAGAGGAGCCGGAATACACGTCAGTGACCCCAGCAATGTTTTGAAGTATATCGATTTATCCAATTTCAAAACATCATCATGTATCACCATAGCATTTGTTGGATGTCGCGCTGTCGAATATTTCAACATACAAAATGTTCGGTCTGTTGAACTAAATGTGTTTAAACAAATGCCTAATCTAACAGTGTTACTGCTTGGAAACAACGATCTAAACAATGTCGTTGCGAGTAATAACGAAAGTCGTTTGTTCAGCGAAAACACAAAATTGAAAGTTCTCGATTT
>JAODUO010002268.1:52500-54168 GCA_025642075.2 Ridgeia piscesae
ATACACATACACATACACACACACACTCACACTCACACACACACACACACACACACACACACACACACACACACTCACACAACACTCACACACACTCACACACACACACTCATACACACTCGCACACACTCACACGCACTCATACACACATACTCACAACACTCACACACACACTCACACACTCACTCACTCACACACACACACTCACACACACACACTCACACACACACAAATACTCACACACACACACACACACACACACACACACACACACACACACACACACACACACACACACACACACACACACACACTCACACACATTCACACACACACTCACACACGCCACAACACACACACACCCCACACACACACACACCCCCACCCACACCCACACACCACACACACACACACACACACACACACACACACACACACACACACACACACACACACACACACACACACACCACCCCACACACACACGCATTGCTAATATCCTTATTTACAAGCAACAAATGTGAGGGGCCAACCGCCACCAGACAGGGTTCCTTGTGAATAGTGTTCCCTCCCCCACCCAAGACCACACTAATCCTAGCTGTCAAACCTGGTTATTGGTAACCGATTGCTTCAAAGCAAGATGCACGTAAATAGAGTAGAGAGGTGCCCTTTTTGAGGCAAACATGTTTTGACCTATTTATTTTCGTCCTAGGGAGAAATGGATGGTTAACATAGCTACATGTATTATATGTTATCTAAATATCATCATAATTGCAGAAAAGCAGCTGCGTCACATCAGCGAAAACAATTACTTTTAATGAACGCCCGCGACATCTCTTAAATTTCGTCATGTGGGGTAAAGCGCACCCCCGGGTGCACTTTTTGACAAGGGAACCAAAAAATTTAAACTTAAAATTAGTCAACAAATCTAACCTTAAAAATTTTTAAAAGGGCAAAAAAGACAACGGTTTCGTGGCGTACACCTAATAGAGTTAATATAAAGTACCAATTTCCACATATTCTCAATTTTTTAACGCCAGCCGTTTACCTGAAAAATATTGTTGAACACCCAGCCATCGAAATACTATGAGCTACGCCATTGTCGACGAAGAATGACGTCAGTAAGCTGAGGCTTCTCCACAGATTAGTTATTCATAAATCCGTCTGGAGGCGCTGTGCGCAGAGAAAAAATGGCGTGTTTTTATGGATTATCTAAATCGGATCATTTAACGGATGCAGAAATATCTGGATATAGATTCCAGCCGCAAAGACAAAGGCACGTATTGGAAGATACACTAAGGCGAGTGACCACGAAAAAAAGCACACGGGAAGCTGAACGTACAAAAACAAAACTAGCGAAGGTGAACTTCCCAAAATTTGTTGTGGGTGACAAGTTTGTCTGCTGTCATGAAATGGCTGCAACTCGGCAAAGCCGGAGCTATTGATGAAGGTAAATATTAAGTTGTCTATTATTGTTATTGCTTAAATATTATTATCCTGAGGTCCGGACTGCGTAATGGTCGTTTTTTATGACAAGCGAAATATGATCGCTTAGCTTGGGCCAGCCGGGCCCTCAGTGACCTCAGGCTTGCCGCATTCAACTATTAGACCACTAAGTATGTGTCACTTATTACGTTTTATGGTAATAACACATTTGTTAAGACTTGG
>JAODUO010002269.1:0-32216 GCA_025642075.2 Ridgeia piscesae
TTCTCAGACACATACTTTGCTTGAAAAAACAAAACAGTCATTGCTCAGGGATGGATTCTTTACTTCCTCTCACTGTCACCCACTAGCATTGCTAGAGGGTCGTGGTCAAATTTGGCCAGGATTGTATATGGGTTTCAAGCACAGTGGTGTCTAGCAGTGGACATCTTCCTTGCCTACAAGCCCCTGGTCAGAACAGCTCCACTTCCACTTGCCTCTTGACATAATTCTGAATGTTGTTTTATTTAAGAGCAACAATAAATATTAAACTTCTTACAAAAAACATTATCACTGCCAATTTAACATCTTTCATTAATTCCTGCTGATATGTTAACCTACCTGGTATACAGGTATGTAATTAATCTTATTAAATAATTCCTACACTGACTGCTATCTAGCAAAGCAAAACTAAATATTTTAATATGTAAAAACTGAATGGAAACGAAACATGTACACATTTATCTGAATAGTAGAAATTCTTGTATGCATGAGTCTGGCATGCATTCAGCCCATTTCCATGTGTGGGGATAATGTTTTCGTGACTCGCGTTACACGTGACTCGCGTTACTCATATTCAGTGTCCAATATCACAGTATATGTTCACTAGATATGGATATAGTTTGTGTCATTTAATAAAGTATAAAAAGAAGGAGATTTATAATGGGCAGTCTTAAACTACCAAAGGCTGCTGTATAAAATTAAAAATCTATAATTCTGTGACTCGCGTTATGCCAAAATGACCACCTCAGTGTAGAAGCATCTCTTAAAAAATACAAAACAGACTCAGAAATATTATTGTCATAATACATGAGACTAAGGCTTTAAAAAATAATAGCAACTGAGCAAACCATGAGAGTAACAGAAAACAGGGCTATAAAGGGCTACTATTTATTTACATTTCAGATGAGTGAAATGTTGTCATTTCAGTGCTAATGACATAAAGCATTGTGCAATGATTGAACAATTTTTCTTTCCTATATAAGTTATGTCCTATTCAAAACATGTAATATGCTATTGAAATTCAATGAATAACAATTTCAAACCATTTTCCAAATTGTCATGGAAATGCCCATGAGCACTATTTTCTGTTGTCAGTCACAGTTCATCAATGTATATGAACACTATTTTCTGTTGTCAGTCACAGTTCATCAATGTATATGAACACTATTTTCTGTTGTCAGTCACAGTTCATCAATGTATATGAGCAGCAGTATCATCTACTGTCAGTCACAGTTCATCAATGTATATGAGCACTATTGTCTGTTGCCAGTCACAGCTCATCAATGTATATGAGCAGTATTGTCCACTGTCGGTCACTGTTCATCAATGTATATGAGCAGTATTGTCCACTGTCGGTCACTGTTCATCAATGTATATGAGCAGTATTGTCCACTGTCGGTCACTGTTCATCAATGTATATGAGCAGTATTATCTACTGTCAGTCACTGTTCATCAATGTATATGAGCAGTATCATCTACTGTCGGTCACAGTTCATCAATGTATATGAGCAGTATCATCTACTGTCGGTCACAGTCATCAATGTATATGAGCAGTATCATCTACTGTCGGTCACAGTTCATCAATGTATATGAGCAGTATCATCTACTGTCAGTCACAGTTCATCAATGTATATGAGCAGTATCATCTACTGTCGGTCACAGTTCATCAATGTATATGAGCAGTATTATCTACTGTCGGTCACAGTTCATCAATGTATATGAGCAGTATCATCTACTGTCGGTCACAGTTCATCAATGTATATGAGCAGTATCATCTACTGTCGGTCACAGTTCATCAATGTATATGAGCAGTATTGTCTTCTGTCAGTCACTGTTCATCAATGTATATGAGCAGTATTATCTTGAATGAATGAATGAATGAATATTTATTTTTTGGAATCGTACAAACAAACAGTATGTATAAACAACAAATGTAACAATCAATTATATCATGTACGATTCTGGGCAGACAGCGGAGCCAATTAAGGTTGTTACCAGTTGGTGTATATAATAATTATTAATATGAAACCATTTCTCATAAATTAAACTGGTCGCTGCCAACCCTACCATAGCTGTATAAACAATGATGTTATAATAATACTTTCACGTGTACCACATACTTATAGTTTTTTATGATTGAGCAGGTGTGTAAAACGTAACATTAATATTCAATTAAGAATGTTCAATTGACATGTATAGCAAACGTGTGGTAATACCAACTACCGACAATGACAAGGATATAATTACATACATATATGAACAGGTATTTTATATTGAATAAGCTTCAGCTAGCTCTTCATACTCTTTTACAACAATTGCTTTTAGTGATACAGCAAAACTTTTTATATTGTTTTTTTGCTGGATGGTAAGCGGAATTCTGTTCCATATCAATGGACCTTTACATAAGAAACTGTTAGAAGATTTTACTGTTAGAGAAGTAAAAGGACGTATATGTATATGTGAGGCTTGTCTAGTTTCGTGAATGTGTATGTCATGGGTAAATGTAAAAATATCAGATAAATAATGGGGTAGACTCCTGTGAACATAATTATACATACATTTTCCAATTTCCAGTTCGTATACATCATTCAATTTAATTAATTTTAAGCACGTAAAGAGGGGGTGAGAATGTTCCCAATAACTTCTTTTGAGTATGGAACGAACTATTTTTTTGGATAATAAATAATTTTGTCAAGTACGTTTTATATGTAGACCCCCACAAGATGATTCCATATGTCAAGTAAGGGTAAACTAAAGTGTAATAAATTGTTTTAAGGGCGGACACAGGAAGGTAGCTGTTAACTTTTTTGATTACATATAAAGCACTGGTTAATTTATTTTTGCATTTGTTTATGTGTTCGTGCCAATCAAGTTTTTCATCAATATGAAGACCTAGAAATTGTACACACTTCATTCGCTGGATGACTGTATTATACATTGTTAAAATATTTCTTCATTCTCAGGAGGAGGGGATCTACAGAATAACATGCATTTCGTTTTGGAAATATTTAGAGATAATTTATTTGCACGAAACCAGTCAGCTAATATTTGAAGTTCCTTGTTCATATCTTCGTATATATTATTAACTTGTTTTCCAGTCTTGTATATAGTAGTGTTATCCGCAAATAATACAGTTTTACAATGCTCTACACAAAACGGGAGATCATTTATGTATATTATAAACAGGAGCAGACCAAGTATAGACCGCTGCGGGACGCCGTATGTTATATCCCATTTAAGCGAATCGCTGTTATTATATTTAACATATTGTTTCCGATTTGACAGACAACTTTTAAACTATTTGAGAGGAGTACCCCTGATTCCATAAAATTCAAGTTTATATAATAAGATTTGGTGATCAATTGTGTCGAATGCTTTACTTAAATCCAAGAAAACACTAAGGACCGAGTCTTTATTTTCCAAAGCTTTTATAACATCACTAGTAAGTGCAGTTATTGCATTTATTGTTGAATGTTTTTCACGAAAAGCATATTGGTTATTATTTAATATTTTATTAGTTTGAATGAAATGAAGAGTCCTTTTATATACAACTATTCCCAGTATTTTAGAAATTGAAGGTAACAATGATATAGGTCTGTAATTGGAAATGTCGTCTTTAGCGTTTGACTTATGGACAGGTATAATTTTCGCAATTTTCAATTCATCTGGTACTATTCCCTCAGACATTGACATGTTTATCAAAATAGATAAAGGCATAGCTATTTGCTCACCAAATAACTTTATAACAAGCGCACTCAAATTGTCATTGTCATACCGTTGAATAGACAAATTAACACTTGTATTAGGAATCCGGTATATTTCACCTATGATTTGACCATTATTAATAGATTCAATGAATATGGATTCAAATTCACCTTCTATGAAAATACTAAGGTCTTCTCGAAGATTATACAGAATATTATCACGGATATATATCGCGACACCACCTTTAGATTTAATCTTTCTATTTTTATAAATAAAGTTATAATTGGGTAGCTTGAAAAGATGCGCATTGTCATCATTTACAAAAGTTTCACATAATAGAATATAGTCAATTTCCACATGTGCATCAGAGAGCTCTGACAGTAATGTTTGAAGTTGATCAAATTTTGATGAGAGTCCTTGTATGTTTAGGTGGAGCACTTTACACTGAAAGTTATTATGACTAAACTTATCTGGAAGGATATCGTTAACATCATAATAATTACTAGCAGTATTATCTTCTGTCAGTCACCGTCCATCAATGTATATGAGCAGTATTGTCTACTGTCAGTCACCGAGTTCCATCAATGTATATGAGCAGTATTATCTACTGTCACACTAAGTCAGTTGTCACTGTATCATCAATGTATAGTAAGAGCATTTATTATCAAACTGTCAGTCACTGTTCATCAATGTATATGAGCAGTATTATCTACTGTCAGTCATTCACAGTGTTCAGTTCATATGTATAATTTGTAGACAGTATTATCTACTGTCGAGATCACGACGTCTCATCACAATGTATATGAGCAGTATTGATTCTCACTTTTTCAGTCTACAGTTTCATCAATGTATATGAGCAGTATTATCTATTCTGTTCATCAGTCACTAGTTCATCATCAATGTATATGAGCAGTATTATCTATCTGTCAGTCACTGTTCATCAATGTATATGAGCAGTATTATCTACTGTCAGTCACACTTCATCAGTGTATATAAGCAGTATCATCTACTGTTAGTCACCATCCATCAATGTATAGGAGCAGTATTATCTACTGTCGGCTACCGTTCATCAATGTATATGAGCAGTATTAGCTTCTGTCAGTCACCGTCCATCAATGTATATGAGCAGTATTGTCCACTGTCAGTCACAGTTCATCAATGTATATGAGCAGTATTATCTACTGTCAGTCACTGTTCATCAATGTATATGAGCAGTATTATCTACTGTCGGTCACAGTTCAATGTATATGAGCAGTATTGTCCACTGTCAGTCACAGTCCATCAATGTATATGAGCAGTATCATCCACTGTCAGTCACAGTCCATCAATGTATATGAGCAGTATAATCCACTGTCAGTCACAGTTCATCAATGTATATGAGCAGTATTATCTACTGTCGGTTACAGTTCATCAATGTACCCGGGTATATGGCTAATTCCAACGTTAGGGCATGGCATTTGCACACAAAAATCAACATTTATGCTTCAATATCTGGAATAATATTGTTATCGTATTCTTTTTGATGATGTATGGTGTTAATATGATGTCTTAGGTACAACACTGAACATTATTTGAAATTGAAGATTAATAAGTGAAAACTTTATAGGGTGTTGAAAAACCGTTACGGGTGTGACATGCAGCGGAACCTGTTTTGACCCCACCTATGCTCTTTTGTAAAACTCTGCTCTGTTAATAATGATAGAATTTTGTAATATTTTGTATAAATTAGTTTAATATCAGTTGTATTTATGTACACTTAGTTTAATGAATAAGGTGAACAATAAAGCGGCCATCTTGAATTAGCTGCCATTACGGGTGTGACATAAGCGTTACGGGCGTGGCATCATGCAAATTGTACAAGGAATAGTGTTTGTATTAGGCCTGCATTTATCTGAAAACTGTCCAATATATTATAGTTAATAAATCACACAGCAAATCAATTTAAACAAGTTTAATTTTCATTTTATTAATAAATTTGTATTAAAATATACAACTAATTGGGATAATAATTATGGCTTCGAACCAAAATAAAATTCAAAATTAACTAATATTAAGTTTGTAGGTCTACTCAATTAGACATCAGTTCCTTAGCTCTTTACTGGGTAGACAGCCTTCTTATTTTACACCCTGGGCATTTCCATGTGACTCGCGTTACATATTTTGACCATTCCATGAATACTGTTTTGACATATCTCTTATAATAATATATTTAAAAAGTTCAATTTATGCAAAGAGGAACTTAATGGTATAAGGTATTAAATTATATAAACAAATTAAAATTTGATTACATAGTATGATTTTTATTTGCATCTAATCATAGCATGACTCGCGTTACAGCAAATGGAAAGCACAAAAACATCACTTGATACATGACAAGTTTCTCCTTAAAGTATAAACGATAGCAAACAATGAATACCCTTGTGTGAAACACAAATATATAGGGTTTCAAAAAATGTCATTAGTGATTTGAAATTGTGTCAATAATATACAAATATATTAGATAATCAGTGTGACTCGTGTGATCCATTATCCCAGATAAGTCATTATGCATATTTTATCTTGAGCAAAATGAATTATTCAGTCTGTAATTTAGATAACACACAATATTACGTTTAAAAACATACGTAAACCTTCTAAAATAGTGTATAATTGTATAGGAAATAATGCACACTTGAACATGGTGTTTTAAATCCAGAAATATATTATTGTTTTAAAAGAAATACATCGTGATTGTTTTTCATAAAGGTTTCTGTTACAATTATTTTGCAAGACCATTTACATGCAAGTTTTATTATAAAAACCAACTAAACATGTTGTTATCTCTAGCGTAAAACAACCTGACAGCTTCAATGTGGACCACAGGAATAGCACCTTTGTGTTCATCTGGCTTTGTCATAGGTAAGATTGTCCTTGATCGGGTGATGCCTAATTTGAACTGTGCTGTACAATTTTCGCATTACAGCTTTCCTCCCTTTCAGAGTTGGTGGGAGTGACTGATCCAAAATTGTCTTTGCTTTTGTTGTTGCTTTTGCCAACTAACATTGCTATTTACTCTTGCCTTCTTCTCGGCATTTGGCTACTCAATTCCTCACACTCTCTTGCCTCTTTTTCTTCATACTCTTTTGACAAAGACAGGTAACTTCTGTTCCCCTGCTTTCATTGCATCATGGATCTTTGTACTCATTTCATTCTGCTGTTGACAGTAATCTTTATATTTACCTTGAGTACAGAGCTTCAGATGTCTCTTTCACTGTCTTTCAGCGACTGTGAATGTTGTTAAAGAATCTAAAGTCAGTTCCAGTGAATATGTCAAATGTTTATGAATAAACATATCAGACATAATTCTGAATGTTATTTTATTTAAGAGCAACGATAAATATATTAAACTTCTGACAAAAAAATTATCACTGCCAATTTAACATCTTTCATTAATTCCTGCTGATATGTTAACCTACCTGGTATAGGGCCATTTCACGGTATTCGTTTTGTTGCGGACAGGACATTTAGAGACTTGTTTCTTTCACATAAATTATTCTTGGGTATATTTTAAAAGTTTGAATGCATGAAAGTGAAGTACTTTGGTACCACTTCATATGATAACAAAATAAAATCTTTGGAATTTCAATTTTGGGGGAAAAAATGTGAAATAAAATGCGTTGTGGACAGGACAGAAAGTGAAGTGAGTTTTATTGTATGTTAGAAAAACCCAAAGTTCTGTCCATCCATTTGTTTTCTAAGATATTAAACCCTGCATATTTATACCCAAATGCCATAGGTATATTTTGGAGAAAATTTGATTCCAAAATGTTCAAGAATGACCGAGGGGGTTATACTTGTAGTATATGTTGTTGTCCATGGAAACAGTTAATATTATATTATTTGAGCTATTAGTTAAAAAGTTGTGTTAAGTCAAAAATGGCATTTTATAATATATTCCTTGCCCAAGCCTGTATTGTATAAAAAAATTAAGTTGGCATTATCACGCTATACAAACTTATACAATTCTTGTTACGGGCGTGGCCATTAGGCATCTAAAAAGTAGAAGTGATTAAAGTTCACATAATTAAAAATAATTGGTGTTAAAGTTAGTTTTCTTTACAATATCCCAAAGATATAATATAACACTAATAAAGAAACTCATTTATTTCACAATTGTATATAACATTAATTATTTCTGAGGGTCCTATAATCAGACAAATTATGCGTCTGTCATTTGCAGGCCTAGTGCATATTGAACACCATCTTTGAAATGCGACTGAGATAATAATTTTACTGCAAATTATAAAATGCTCATGGTTATATAAACTTCAAACATACTACTTAACATAGGCAAACAGTATTTAACTAAACTTTAAAAACACATTTTTTTAAAGTTCCATTTTATCTTGGAATTACCCATATAGGGCACAAGACATACAGCAGTTGTGTAGGAGTTTTAAAGGGAACCAAAAGGGAAATATTACGTGCTATGCATATGAAAGAGCTAATACAAAGCAACCATTCTGAACGGTAATCACATTTTTAACGTCAGTGGTTTATTAGTAAAATTATTCCAAAGTGGATGATTTCAGTAAAATTATCCACTTTGCACCAGGGCTTTATGTAGGATCAAATTTTTGCCAGTCACAACTTTGGGTAAAAACCTAATGATACATGTCTACAATTTTGGAAGACCTTTTTTTTGCTATGCTATCTTATTTTATTTTTTATCTGCAATAACACAACAACAATAATATAATAATGTCTTATTTAATGAAATTTTTCAATTATTACATCCATGCCTAATAAAAAAACAAGTTACATTATGTCGCAGTGTAAATAACAAAATGACGTCAATAATACAGTCATTATAATATACAGTACTCTCAAGCAATGTTACATGTCTACAAATTATAAATAAATCTTCAAAAACAACCTCATTGCCGTACTCTTCATAACAAAATAATACATTCTGTAATATCATCATAAATGAAGTACACCATTTTACCTTCGCAATTACTACAAAACATCAATAAAATAATAAGTCGATGTCGTCGGCGGTTAAGGTGTTGCCGTAACAGTTGGTGTCTGTTTTGCCGTGAAAAACTTCTTTATTGTGGTTAGTTTGCGAACCTTCGGCTTCGGATGTGGAGGCATCGCGTGGACGATAATATGTAATGTTTATTCGTAGCCACGTGAGTCGCTAACTAGGCCTCGTTTTAAAGTTGATCATTCCCGGGAGTCACTCCAGACATAAACGCCATAAAGTCGAAATGTTAATAATATACAGGCATATAACACTTGTTTATTTTATTACGGATATAAATTCCCTCACGTATATGTAATTTATATGTATTTTTGACGCTTTGAAAAGTGCGCATAATCCGTATTATGAAGTTTGCGTTACTAGTTAATTCATGCCCATTATTATTGACGTGTGACACCCCAACGGAATTAAACAATCACGTATGCTATTTTGCGAAATGGTTGTTGGGGCATTAACGCATTGCTTTGACCCCTCTAGCAGCAAATGAAACCACATGTACGACTGCCGCTGTGAGTAGGCGCCCTACACGCATGCGTAAAATGAGCTTCTTGCGCTGCGCTACTGCTACGCCTGCAGTGTACGCATGAATATTTTGGTGGTAGGCATCTTTGAGCGCCGTGCTAGGAATTCACAGTACTGGAAACATTTGTTTCTGGGGGATACAGAACACGTTATATTCCAGTGGTGACACCCGTCATATAAACTGCCAGGACGGGGCCTTATCACACTGTGACAGGTTGTAACCCGTCCTCGAAAAATTTCCCCCATCCATATTTGAAATTGCCCGTCCTAATGACGGGTGGACGGGTCTCTAGATAAAGCTATGCCCTGCGGTCACCTTCCAGCATGCCTTCGAAGAGGAGGAAGCTACTTGACACAGCTACAGCAGATGTAGCCAACATTCTTGTTGAGCTGAGCCAGAACCCAACTGAAAACAGTACACCTGCTTGTTCAGCTAGCATTGACCCTGCACCTACACCTTGCACTGTCAAATTACCTTCTCCTGCCACATTAGGTCACCAACACACTCAGACTACTAAAGGTCATGACTCTGATATTGTGGCAGTTAAAATAAAAAATGTCATACTAAATCATGAGATCGCCAAACTCAGGCAGCAGTTGGCGGAGTGCCAAGAAACAAATGAAGGTGTTCCTGGGGGTCATTTTGGCATTCATGATGTTAAAGACAATGACGCCAAGTGTAAATTTTATACTGGACTTACGTGGGATCAGTTTATGTGTGTGTGGAATTATTTGGGTTCAGCAAAAGATAAAGTGTGTTATTGGAACCAGCAGCTGAAGACAGGAGAAAAATCTCCATCTAAGCGACCAGGTGTGAGGAGGAAACTGTCCCCATTGAATGAGTTCTTCTTGATGATGGTAAGACTGCGTGTTGGTCTGTTAAACACTGACCTGGCCTACCGCTTTGGAATTTCCCCTAGTAGTGTTTCAAAGATTGTTACCAGCTGGATCCAGTTTCTGTACCTCCAATTTGGTAGAATGCGTAATAAAATGTTTGCTAGCCGTCAGCTTCTTAAGCACAACATGCCACCATGTTTTGCAAAATTCAAAGGTATCAGAGTCATAATTGACTGCTGTGAGTTTTTTGTGGAACAGTCCACGCACTTCCGTAGACAGGGTAACTTGTATTCAAGTTATAAGAACCACTCAACATTTAAATGTCTCATTGGCATTTCACCAAATGGAGGTGTCATGTTTGTCTCAGATGCTTTTGAGGGTTCTATGTCAGACAATGATATTGTGAAGAAGTCAGGTTTCCTTGATAAACTGGATGCAGGAGACCTGATTTTAGCAGACCGTGGATTTACCATAAGAGACATGTTGTATGCGAAACAAGTTGATCTTAACATCCCACCATTTCTTCAAGGAAGGAACAGGCTAACAGTTGGAGAAGAAATTACAACTAAGCAAATTGCCCGAGTTCACATTTATGTTGAGAGAGCAATTGAACGGATAAAAAAATTCAGATTATTGAAAAGAGTAATCCCATTATCTCTGCAGCCTGTATTTAGTCAAATGGTGTTTGTAGCTGGATGTCTTGTAAACTTCCAGGACCCTCTCGTCAAGTAAGGTTCGAACACATGTTTATGGGGGGGTGGGAAATCTCTCCATGAAAAATCAATCCACTAAGAATTATCAAGGAACTCAAAGGAAGCGTATGAATTACGAAATATACCCAGGCAGTGTATTTTTATTAACATCAATATACTAATTTGCCAAGTGCTTTTGTATTGTATTATACAATGCATAGCTCTAGTAAAGCAGACTCTATACAACTGTAAGCTGCTTCTACTGTACAATGAATGTTCACGCCTTCACGGTTATAATGAATTAATGTTAGTGCCTCTCAGGAAATACTTGACAACATTTTCAGTTACACAACATAAATGACATAATTGAATGTGATGATACCAATTATACAAAATGCACATAATTTGAATGGTATTGACATGTATACATGTGCAAACAAATACCATATAAAGACAGTTTTTAGAAAAGAATGACGCTCTGTTACAATACACAAATCTTAATTAATGTATGTACTCATGTAAAAACAGATGTATAAATTACATGTCATCATATAATATATGTATTTGGACATACAACAATGTGTCTAAAAATGTACAATGCATTATTGTTACCAACTCTGCCACTTAATCCACATGGTTGTGTTGAATAAAATGAATAATTCTGTAATCTCATACTGATCATACTGTGATTGTTATTTGTAACATTGTTCAACACTGCCATTCATAGTTTCAACAGAGGTAATCGTCTTGGCAGTCTCATCAGAAAGTATTCTGGACACAGGTACCTCTGGTGAAATTCACGTAATTTTGGGATCATCTGATCAACCAGTGTGGCATTGTATGTCACCTTTTCATGATGTAAACCAAAGGGTGTCCAAACAACAAAATAGCCCCACTGCATCTCACACATTGCCATTTGTATCTGCATTTGAAAATAGTATGGGTGATTGGTTTTGAGTTTAAGTGTATTGGTTTTGTCTCGTTTCAAACAAAATGAAGTAATTTTTTTTCCAGTCAGGAATACATCACAACATTTTGGGTCAATGTGTTTGATTGATATGGGGCATTTTATTTCCAGGACACCCTTTGTGTTTGACACCGGGTCAAACAGTAGGCCATCTGGATTCCTGGATATTGCCTATTTATCCACATCCCAGTCTCAGCTACCTGAAATCCTGTGATTTCATTCGCTATTGCCATTTGAAAATCCTCCCGAGCCACAATTTCATTATGGCAACCGTGCAACATTGCAGCAGTTTGCACTGGTTTTCCCCACAACTGCTGGTTCACCAAGTTTTCAAACCTGTCTTCACTTGCACAGGCAAATATGGTCTTGGCATTCGATGCGGTGACCCTAGCCCGCCTCTCATTGTGCCATGCTGCATGGCCCTGACTACTGGTGATCAGTACTGGTCCGGAGTCTGCAGGTGTGATGTTATCCAGCAACTGCCCCACCTGAGATTTAATTAAATTTGAGTGATCTTGTGACAGTTCAAAATCTTCATATTCAATGGCCAAAAGCAACTGCCACATACATTCTGAATTTGGATTTATTTTCTGGAGGTCAATTATGAAGTTATCAAGGGAGTCTTTATCAATTTCATCGCATCGCATTGATTGGGGTCTGCAGTCGTACTGAATAACACCATTCACTGCTTTTTTTACTGATAGGCAACATCAGTTATTTTGGTTGGGTTCTTACCTGTTTTCTTACCTATGTTCCATTCACAAGGCTTAGATGTGCACGCCTTACCCTGACCAAATGTCAACAAATAGTCATTCATTGCAACAAGTAGGCCTCCAACATGACTACATCTACCCAAGGCTGATGACTTGCATTCACATGATGCGTTTAGAACAAATCTACTGTATACACTCACGGTAAGCTGCACATTATATGAGATCTGCTTCATGCTGGCAAGGACTTTTGCCTTGACATAATAATGTGCCGATGTACGGTTATCACTCATACATGTAACATGGCCACTCTCAAAAAACTGTTTACCCCTGCGTAATGGCTTAGAGGTGTGAGAGTCCAGGTGAGGGGCAGAGTCATCCTCGTCTGACTCGTCTACAGCAGGTCCCTGCAGAGATTCCACCAAGTGATGGTAGATGTGTCCCTCATTAAACATCTTGGGGATGTCTGAATCAGGGAAGTTCTTCCACCCAGAGTCTGGTGCAGGAGGAGGGAGGGAACTGGTAGATGCATCTACTGTCAGTTTCTGGCGTTTGGCTGACTGTTTCATCTCATACCATTTCCCCTGGTCGATAGCAGGATCAATTAAGTGCTGTTTTTTGGCAGACATCACATTTTGGCATCTGCAATACAAAATATAAATTGTATGATCCCTTGTTAATGTAACCAAAATCAGGCTGATTTTTTATACTGGAGGGAGCATCCCTTATGTTGCCTATCTTGATCAAACAAATTGCCATAAATTGTTTGATCGCCGCCTTAAATTAACAAACATAGGACATATTATTTCAAGATACAAATAAAGGTTGATGAAGAAGTTAACTCTGCACGTAGCACAGAAAATACGTTGACTTAGGGGGCAGTGGATACATAATTACTGACCCGCCCCCAGGCCACTCGTGCTCCTGACTTGACAAAGGCCCGCCTAAACGCTTCAGTAAACATGAAAGAGTAGCGGGCGAGTGCGCTAAATAAAACGCCACATTGGTAAATTAGAATACAGGACACGGGTAGCGTCTGATTCAATCACTATTATACTAAAGTTTTAAACCTCAGGGTATTCTACGAAAATTGTCTGCTGGAATAGTAACGTTGGTAGGCGATTTTGTCTCGGCGATTGTAAACATCAAAATACACCGCTGATTTGTTGCCAGATCTTCTTAGCCCACGACACGCAAGCCATCTTCGTAGTTGGTCTACGCTATGCTTCTCAATTTGGGCGTAGACAAAACTAGCACCTGGGACGTCTTCTTCACATAAAGTAACCGATGGATTAGCGTAGCTGCAGGCCATTTTGGCTTTAGCCGCTCTCTGTTTGTCCGACTGACTACCCGGATGTAGCATCTATGAATATTCATGATGGCGCGTGTCGTCATTCGCGACAAGCGCTATTAAACCTTCCTATTTTATTACAGTCTTAAAAATGATGTTTTTCAGTAAACCTTATCAAATGTGTAAACTAGTGACACATTAAATATATCAGTTGTTCTAATAATGTCGATCGATCGATGGATCGATCGATCGATCGATTGATCGATCGATTGATCGAGTGGGTGGTTGGATCGATCGATCGATCGATCAATTGATCGATCGATCGATCGACTGACCGACTGATTGATCGATCGATCGATTGATCGATTGCTTACATATAAAACAGGGCAAATAGTTTTCATGTGCGAGTTAGACTGTTTTTTGCTCACCTCAAGGAATGTATCTTAACTCATAGAACTGAGCTTTCCACACTACATAAATAATGTATGAAAGCTGATTGAATAACTCCACCTACAGTTAGAATTATCTAGAAGGGGGTGTTAAACCAACACCATATTGACTAGGTTGCTAGTTTCAATCGATCGATCGACCAATCGACCAATCGATCGATCGACCGACTGATCGATTGATCGATCAATTGATCGATCGATCGATCGGACTGATCGATCGATCGATCGATCGATCGATCGATCGATCGAATCGATCGCTTGATCGACTGATCGATCGATCGATCGAATTGATCGATCGATCGATCGGTTCGATCGATCGATCGGATCGACTGGATCGATCGAATTGATCACGATCGATCGATCGATTGATTGACTGATTGATCGATTGGATCATTGATTCGATCGATTGAATGGATTGATTGATCGATCGATCGATCATCGGTTCATGAATATGGTATGTCCCAACCAGCATCCAGTGTTCTCCTGCATCGACTGTGTGGGGATTTGTGGATGCATAGTAGCACACGGGCACAACCACGTACTTGAAGCTGCCAAAAGTGCACCTAAGAAGCATGATTTCTTTATAGTATTGGTTGTATACTGGAATGCATACTTTTTAAATACATCACAACAGTTAGGGTAGTAGTGATAGTTGTTATTGGAATGACATTGTGGTCCTGTTGTACCAAGCATTACAACCACTTGTCAACTTTATAGGTTTATATATGATAACTAAACCACAAACCATGTAAATATGTGAGCATGTTCATGCACACAAACACATGCAAAGGCAACACATACGCATCCAGGTACACACGCACATACACATACTCTTGTCAATTCAAGTAAATTTCTATTATCACAGAATGTGTCTTATTGATAACACCTCCCTACCACATTGTACACATTTTACCTTAAAGTTATATACTTGTACCTTTTTATTTTTATGTGTATGTATTCTATGTATATTTTGAAAAGTGTGAGAAAAGCAACACAAATTACGTTTCTTCTTCTTAATTACTTACTCTCTCAAACATCCATTCATGGCCTGTCTTGGCAGCCCACTTCAGAGCAATGTGACTGGATACGGGGAATACCTGTCCAGGGTTTTCATGCGCAAGCAATGATAGATATCCATTCAACACCTGCAAACACAAGCAGTTAAATATCAGTAAGTGAGTGTTCATTATAATTAAAAGGAGTTGTTTTAGAACTTGAAATAAACAAACCTACAAGTATATGTGTATACATTAAAATAAAGCAATACCTATGAGATCCATCCTAACCATATGCATACCCAGGATCCAATATTATTGCAGAAGAGTCCCTGAAAATATTAGAGTGGGCAAATAATAATGTTCAGAGATACATTAAATTAAATACACCTGTGGATGAAAAACTGCACTAGGATAGCACTGTATAACCCAATATGAACATACAGCATAGTCTCTGGTGTGTAAATTATATGTGTATATGTGCTCACTAATTATAAATTTCATTACTTCACCTTTTTTCAGATCAATTGACACATTATCTCTCGGTCTAATGAAACTGAAATCATTACACATGAAGCTGATCAACTGTCAATACAATTCAATCTGCCATGCTTACCATATGTATTATGCAATACAAGTTGGTCATTTGTATGCTTTAACATTGCTCTGTATGCCATAAATCACATAACATTACAGACAAAATTTACATGTGCATAATCTTGTCCCACTGATGGCATAACAATAACCCCTGTTATATTGCATAGCAGTTATATAAATAGTGCTTAGTGTACTTAATTTAATGTATCTCTGAAACTTATTATTTGCCCACTCTAATATTTTCAAGGACTCTTCTGCAATAATATTGGATCCTGGGTACACAATATTAGCAAAATCAGAGATTGTGCTGTATGTTTCTATTTGGTTAAACAGGGCTATCCAAGCTGGTGCAATTTTTCATCTATGGGTGTACTTAATTTAATGTATCTCTGAAACTTATTATTTGCCCACTGCCCCACTCTAATATTTTCAGGGACTCTTCTACAATAGTATAGGATACTGTCTACAAACTATTAGCAAAATCAGAGGATATATTTATGTGTATCTGAGGTCAAAGGTCAAATTTCTAAAAGTACAACATTCTTATTTACACTATTGTTTTAATTTTATGACAGTTATATGCACATGTGTATTGGCTTTCCGATGATATATTGTTTGTTTCTCTAGCTATATTAATAGCTGAGTTACATTACTGTAGCGGTCAGTATGCGAATTGGGTCAAAGTTCAGTGACCTTCAATGATACTTTACCTAGATTTTTATTTTATTTTTTATTTTGATATACTCATGTGAACCAACAACCGTACTAAATTTCATTACATTTGGAGTCGGGTGATGCAAGAATGGCCAAAAAGTGATTGATTTGACATGGAATGACCCAATGGCGGAATTTGGCCACAGTTGTTACTGATTTGATACAACTTTCACAGGAATATCAGCATAATTACAAGGGTAAATGCAATGTTTCGGTCAATAAGCCCACACCAGGGGTATTTTTGCACAAAGGCATACCAGTTGGATTTGAACCAACAACTGAAACCGAGACATTAGTATTTACCCTTAATTTCAAAGCAAATATATAAAATCAATTGCTAAATCCACATGACAAGTTAATTATCTTTATACAACTACATTATTTGGTGAATGCATATCAACTTCTCTTGGATCCCCAAAGTCCAGGCTGGTGAAACAGTACTGGTGACTTACAACAGTTAGAAGATCTAATGAAGAAACAAGTTAACAACTACATATGTTCTCATAAGGAAGTCCAACAGACAAGGAAACAAAAAGTTGTTAAAATAAGAACATTCACAACATAGCATTTTCATTCCTTTATTATTAAAGCCAAAAAAGCATCAACACTTATTTGTCACGATTTCACAACACAATTACCAATAACAGTTTCCTGTTTTAATAGGTGAAACATACATCCAGACAAAGAAGACAAAATTATGTATCTGTTCATGACATTAAATTTAATTTAATAAAGTATTTACTAATACAGTGTCTGGTTTTGACACTGTCAAAACCTAGTGGGGGGCCTAGTACTTGTTAGTACTACTAGTACTCGTGGTTAACCGAGAACAAGCTATTGTTGTCCAGCTGCTCAAGGTCAGCCTGCCTTGGCGCTGTTCATCCTGTTGAAGCTTTGCCTTGTCCACCCTTGCCTGGAGAAACATACATTTAATTTTTAAATACAAGAACCCACATCGTTAAGCCTCCTAAGAGTACTAATCTGCAAATCATGTTACGTAAAGTCGACATCAAATAATATGATGAAATGCAATTGTCTGTTATACAATGTACTGACTATATACTTTGCGCCTTCTAACTAGCAATGATATTATAGGGCTAATATGAAATACAGCAACAAAATAATTAAGACAGCTAGCAGTTATAAACATTGTAACATGTCTTATTTTAGCCATGCTGTACGTGTTGGTATGGTAGGGCTTATTATAAATTATTAGGTTAGGAATTAATTAGTGAGTAGGTGTTTATACCAGAGATGAGATAAGTAGTGGTAGAGAAACGAGAAACCACATGTCAATAATTAGCAGTAGCCTATAGTCTGTCATTATCTTTAAGTATGCTTGGTGGAAATGTGAAGACCCCCAAATCACATGCTAATAATTACCAGTAGCCTAGTTGATGTCTTTGTCTTTTTGGGAATTATTGGTTAATTTGAATGTGTAGTCAGACTAGCTTAGATATAGAAGATTGTGAGAATAAAGTTGAGGGAGTTGGTCAGCAGGAGCTGTGTTGTAACTGGCTGGACATCTATGTAGATGTGATTAGCGCAGTGGGTCGTAATTTGAGGATATAGTGGATTGTAGTATTTAATCTTGTTTGGACTTCTTTTAATTGGTACCTCCCCTCTTGGCACTGTATATCTAGGTCATTAACTTGGCTATGCATCTCTATTACTACCCTATAGTGGACATGTGTTTTCTATTAACCCAAGTGAAACCCAGCAGGCCAGATGATAATTAATATTATTTTGTCTGGCCCCAGTGGGGCATGCACTAGATAGTGGATACATCCAGTTCATACTTTGTCACAGTTTGTTAACCCTAAGTTACTTATGCAATGTCAATGTAATGTTATGCTAACATGGTACATCGTGAATACTTAACTAACTACAATTAATTAATGGTTACAGATAAAGTCATATATACCTACATCCATGAGCTGGGAGTGAGAATAAAACTTGTCATAATACTAAATGTGATGTGTTCTAACGAAATGAGTCGCATGTCAAAAAAAAAGTTATTGGATGCTGAACATGCCTAGGGTAGAAAGTTTCAAACGGAGAAAAACGCATTTGAAGTTCGCGGTCACATATGCACAGTCGAGTACATTGTCAATCCAAAATCGGCCGTTTTGCTTCTATTACTCCATTTGATGCATTCAAAATAACCTCCCAAGGCATGTTCGGTGTCGAATATATATCATGCTAAGTGTTTATTGAAATTATTACAACATAATCCGAGTATTTAGCAATGTTTTGTGGCAGCGACCCGATCAATTCCACGTTGTTTATGGCTAGCGAGAGCGCACTGCGCCTGCGCGCACAGCTCTAAGCCAATAGGGGCCCGCTGCCAGCTCCTCGCGGCATCTAGTAACGTTTGTTCACAGATAGGCCTCTTGCATTAAGCGCTGCTATTGGCTTACACTGACGTCAGTGGGGATTTCTACTACAAGAATCCAAAAGGGCTTTCCTATAGTACCAAATAAGTCCGCCATGCGTTGAGGGAAACCCCAAAGAATGCGACATGAACAAGTGCGATTTATTGGTTCTGTTTTACGAAAATCATGCTTGAAATGTTACGTAGTGTGTCTAAAAAGGCTATAAAATGTACTAAATAATAATATAAACGAGAAATAAGCATTGCCAATTGACAAAAAAGATACCAAAGGTGACAAAAAGTCAAAATCGTCAAAATTCATCATTGCATGTTTATGCGGTGTTTTCTCGAAATCAAGTTCGCTGACATACGACTCATTTCGTTAGAACACATCACAAATATTAACTAACACTAGTTGTCAGAATGTTGACACTATCCAGTGATACCCAATTCCTTTGTAGGACATTATCATAGTACGATTTTGGGTAATAATTTGTATGACACTCACCAGTATAAGTCTTAAGGTATCTTGCTCAAATCACATGAAAATTTCAAAGCAACATAACAGCATCTCATATAACCACTGTGTACTGCAACCTTGTGATGAACAAATAGTCCATCACTTTCATTCACTAACGTTGTGAGGATGACTAAGTTTTGCAAAATAAGTTTAAAGTGGTAAACTGGAAAGTATGTTTCGACAATAAAATTTTCATCAAGGTATGTATTAGGTATATAAATACATGACTTTTTCCCTGGTTACACAGTGTAGACAAGATACACATTTTAGAGAGCAAGCATATTTTGCAACATCTGCATTTATAGTGGTTTATACTATTGTAAGTACATCACTCCAAAGATTTTTTTAACAACAATCATGGAATTTAAGATTTAGCACACTGATACACTGTGAAAGAATGTTTTTTTTGTAGTAGCAATAAAATGGTTTAGCCAAGGTATAGCGAATATTAGTCCTACCAGTATGCTCTGAGCATCTGTGTGAATAGCCTCTGCCCTTCGGGAAGTGTCATTGCACGTAATTTTAAATTCCAAGTCCAATTAAATTTAATGGGACAACATAAACACAAGTTTAGTTGTACTGGATTATCTACTGAATTACTACTTAGAGTTAGGCTATGCTGGCAAAATTAGGCTAATGACTGAAACGTGTATTTTACTTACTGTCTACCTCATACTTTTGATCCCTCGTCGCCTTGCCGACCGCATCTCTCAGGCGTCTCTGCTGATTCCACTGCGATGCGATCCATGAATAAAAAATTCCTTCACGCATGACATATATTCCGTATATTCGTCCTCCATCACAAAAAATTGACACACTTCTCGTGGAACAACTTAAAATATTAAACAGAGTGACTGCTTGCTGGGCTGTCACCAAGACCAACACAAACTCAAATCATGACGTGCTCTGACATTTACACGCGCATGCGCAATGTCTGTTTAGCCGAATCTCGGCCCGGGCATGACGTATGCCGTTGCCACTACGTCAGAGCGCGTCAGAACAGATAAAAGCGGTCACTGTGCATGCGCGTGCATGCGCGTGCATGCGCGATATGTGTTTAAACGAGTCCTGGACTGGTCGTATCTGGGCCACCACAGTGGTACCAGGAGTGGAAGCAATATATGCTGTATGGTGGCACCAGGAGTGGAAACAATATGTGCTGTATGGTGGCACCAGGAGTGGAAGCAGTATGTGCTGTAAGGTGGCACCAGGAGTGGAAGCAATGTGTGCTGTAAGGTGGCACCAGGAGTGGAAGCAATATGTGCTGTATGGTGGCACCAGGAGTGGAAGCAATATGTGCTGTGTGGTGGCACCAAGAGTGGAAGCAGTATGTGCTGTAAGGTGGCACCAGGAGTGGAAGCAATGTGTGCTGTAAGGTGGCACCAGGACTGGAAGCAATATGTGCTGTATGGTGTCACCAGGAGTGGAAGCAATATGTGCTGTAAGGTGGCACCAGTAGTGGAAGCAATACGTGCTGTAAGGTGGCACCAGGAGTGGAAGCAGTATGTGCTGTATGGTGGCACCAGGAGTGGAAGCAATGTGTGCTGTAAGGTGGCACCAGGAGTGGAAGCAATATGTGCTGTAAGGTGGCACCAGGAGTGGAAGCAGTATGTGCTGTATGGTGGCACCAGGAGTGGAAGCAATATGTGCTGTATGGCGGCACCAGGAGTGGAAGCAATATGTGCTGTAAGGTGGCACCAGGAATGGAAGCAGTATGTGCTGTATGGTGGCACCAGGAGTGGAAGCAATGTGTGCTGTAAGGTGGCACCAGGAGTGGAAGCAATATGTGCTATATGGCGGCACTAGGAGTGGAAGCAATATGTGCTGTAAGGTGGCACCAGGAATGGAAGCAATATGTGCTGTATGGTGGCACCAGGAGTGGAAGCAGTATGTGCTGTATGGTGGCACCAGGAATGGAAGCAAGTTTCTCTACTGCCTGGTTTGTTTGAATATGTACTGGCACCACCATACTTGTATCGCCCTCTCAACAGGAGGGTTGGATTTTGAAGTGGACACAACCGCTCACAGTCAGACCCCCAAGGCACAGATGTTGTCATCAAGAGCTTACAGGAAGTCTTTGATGCATGCAATTTTCCTTTTCTCTGGATGTATCCAGTGATATATATGTGCTATTAAGAGCATGAAGACCTTGTAGGACTACTGCCTTATCAGGTCAGAGCATCGTATATGCTTGTATCTGACAGATGATGCTTAGCTCTTATGCCCATTATGACGGCACTCTGCACTCAGCTCTGGAGCTCTGTGTAATGCCAATACAAATATGTCTGACTATTCGAATAACTAATATACAGTAATACTCAGACCTCTCGGTGCTACTGTTTGTATACACCAATGTATGACTTTCTTCATGTATACAGTTGTATCACCAATGTGTGAGTTCCTTCATGTATACAGTCATGCCTCGGTATAATGCAGTAGTTGGGGTCCACGAAATGGAACCACATTATAAATGGGGCGTGTTACAGTATATTCAGTCAGGGGTGCCACCACCTACAAAAACCCTACAAAAGCATCCAATGCCAATGTACAGTCTATGCATGATTTCTAAAATTAATTGAGATTGACAACCAATGGCAGTGTGTATTATGTTAAAATATTACACCCTGTCAAATGTTGAACTGAATAAAACTCACGAAAGATACAGTGTATATAGTTTTGAAATAAATAAGAACCAATTCGCCTCGTCTGACGATGTGAATTGAGTGATAATACAGTACTGCTGTCACTGGTCTAAAATAATAACCTTGCTCTCGATCAGCAGCCGAAACATACAAATGAACTGACACGTTGCTGAAGTCGGAAAAATATTAAAAACTAATAATTATGCTCACTATTGGCTTGATTTTGTCTTTCAGCAAGAAAGCCATAGCTTTAAAACACTGACGTTGAAACACAACCTGTGAGTGCGTGGGAACCCAGCTGGTTATCCCTCAGAGTTTGTGTAAGTCTCTCGGACAGTGCATGTATTGGGTAGCATTTTCACTTCTTTGCTTTTCCAGAGATCATCCAAACTTTGGCTGTTTGTGCTGATATAAAGTGCACCAGAAGCAGCATGACATCCACATCTCTGCAGATGACCAACACTCTTTTAATTCCCTCATTGGCAGCCTCACACGGATGGAATATCAGCCTTGTGTTAGCCTCTTCGTGGTTTCCCTGCAGTTTGACTTCGCTGCTCGGTGACCTCGCATCTGTAGCATCAGATAATCCGCCTCCTGTTACCAGCTCACATTGTTCTGGTAGATCTGTACCATTTGTCATGATTATCTCGGACAAGAACCTGGAGAGTTTAGCCTTGTTCTCATCCAATGCAATGAATTTGCTCCACACCTGTGGAAGTAGGACATTACGTCCATCAGTGACCTTGTGAATTGGCTTCTTCCCCACTCACTTTGACCCGGTCACTGCCTTGATTGAATGTTGCCCAGTTTAGTGGTCAAACACTATATCAACTCTTGTTGTGTGACTTCTGAAGTAACTTGTCACATTGTTCATGAACACATCAATATAGTCACCAACATCTGATAACCATGAGGCTTTCCAAGAGCTTGGATGAGTCAATTGTGTCTTTTCAAGGAGCTTCATGTCCGCAAAATACATACATCCTCATCGCACATAACTTGTATGCTCATAGATTGTGAGCCACGGCAACATTACAGAAAATACTTCCAGATGGAGAGTCCAGTTGTCATCCCTCTCAGCTCTGATAAATTCCAGCAAAATCTCCACCATGTCCACGTATGTCCACCATATCCTGAAGTTTGGGATGCTGGAGTGCATCTTGTTAAACTTCGTCATGAGTCTTTGAACATGCTCACTCCTCAGGACATTTGACAGTTGTTCCACTGCGTTGCAGAGCGGTTCTACTGTGTGATAGCTACTTTCTCCCAGAACTATTTGTGCATATTTTGGGCAAGTTTGTAACATTAACTTCATCTTTATGACCATGTCCAGATAGCCATGTTTCAATCATTTGCCATTTGATGCGCCACAGAGCTCCATATGCTAGTAGTAGGCCTTGCCGTCTGTGGTGTTTGCAGCACACACCGGATTCTGTCCACAATTCATACAGCCCGACACTCCTGTGTCGGCCAATTGCTTTCTGGAAGTTGAAGCAAACCTGCCGTCCTCCCATGAGAATGATGATATCCTCACAGTTGTGTGTGTCGCCATCAGCTGGTGCCTGTAGAATGGGTAATAGTAATAATAATTTATTTCTTCTATAGCGCCCCATCCAAATAATTGTTCTGGGTCGCTTTACAATGATTCTTCCTAATTTAGGTAAAATAATAATATAAAACAAATGCTAATACAATACTACTTTGATAAAATATGCATATGCTAATAAACCCAATCATGTTCCCTTATAATACCAACATAAATTAGCACACAACTATACAGTGTATTAAAAATATAATAAAAATATAGTAATAATAAATAAATAAATAAAATAGTCTGAATCTGAATGGTGTACGTCGTAAGGAGCCAATATTTGCTAAATTATATACGACGGGGGTGTGTACACATGTTATTGAGTGTTTGAGCCGCAGATCAGACGGCTGAAATCAGTTATGATTTCAGCCTGGACCTGCGACTCGTTAAGTTGGTTCCAGTCAACTGTTGTTTTTACAAACAATGAATTCTCAAATTGTTCAGTGTGGTTTGTAGGTACTAGGAAACATCTGGTGTTTTTGGTTGTTGTACGAAATTGGAGGATACATGGTCTGAATGTGTCTTTTGTTTGTTTTTTGGGGGCTGGAAGAATGTTTCAGTGGGGAGGGCTGGGATAGATCCCTTAATAGTTTGGTACATACATTTTAGTCTTTGGTCCCGTTGTCTATGTTCTAATGTGCCAAGGTTGGTGACTATAAATATTGGTTGGTGAATATAAATATATGATAAATAAATAAAATAGTAAAGTTTCTGAAGATCTCTGCAACTCTCAGTGTCGCTGTCACTGTGTTCATTCAGATTCACGTATTGGTAAGTGTAGTGCTTTGACTGCAGTGTGGCGCTGTTTCACTTCTTCTTGCCATATGATAATTGATTACAGTGACAAACAGAGGTTCTGATGGGTGTACCACCGAAAGACTGAGTGGTTTTATTGAGATAATCGACTGTATTCTATCTTCCTTTCTTTTAAAACACCCTGTAGAAATCTTCTGGCCTGATTTAATGTTGAGATGCAGAGCTATACTCTCATTAACAGCTCTTAAAGACCCTGTTAAGAATAAAGTAAAATGACCTATAATGTAAAGCACAAATTGACGATAAAAACATTAGCTTTAATAATTAAAATAATAATGACTTCTTATGCACACATATACACGAAGATCAGTACATATCCTGTTCTGAGCTTTTCACAAAGTTAAATATATAAAACTGTTCATGAAGACAATAAGAGTTGTACATATTGGGTCAATATTACAAATGAATTTATAACAGTCAAAGGAAAGTAAAATGATTGGTTAACGTTGATGACAACATCATTTTACAGACCAAATAGCAACAACTGAATAATATTAATACCTCCCTATTAGACCAATACCTCCATATCTCCAGGGACATGAGTCTGAGGGTTTTGTAGTCTCCAGGAGAGGTGTTTGGGTATTTTGGTGAGCCACGGGTTAGGTGCTTTAGAACTTCAGGCCAGTGGGTTGCAGTTGCTTGTGTCCGAGGAATGAGGTCAGAGACCTCATAAGCTTGCAAGATGCAGGTTAAAAAAAACAGCCACAATGAAGAACTACATCTGTCTGTCTGCGGTCTGTCGTAGGGTTTCGTCCTTGTGTTTTACTTGTCGGTGGGAGATTAGTCTGATGTGAGCTGCAAAACCTCTGCCGCAGTCAATACAGAAGACAGGAGGTGCAGAAGCATCGGGAAAAAAGCTGCATATATTTGAACATTGTAATACCATTCATATTTTGTTACAATGAAAGTAGTTACCCAGATGCCTAATACTTATAGCATGGGTCTGCTTCTGACCCTTCAAAAATCTCAATCCTGTTTTAATGGTAGAACGTGAAACTAGATTACAACTATCACACTGGGACCACAATGGAAATAACTGCTTGCACATTTTGTGTCATCCTTTTATTTAATGTACTTTGTATTTATATCTTACGTATATCTGTACAATGTTTTATATTTGATATTAAATAAATCCAATCCACATATTGCTTGCTAATAGGGTAAAGTTATTGATCATTGCTGATTATCAAGTGTTGTTTTTTGCAAGGAGTGTTTAAATATAACCTGATATATTGGGGTGTGTTCATATGTTTACCAAGTTACACAATATTGTATTATGTGCAGTGTTTCTCCTGGATAAAATGATGGGCGAGGTAGTAGAGAATGCTAATAATTTTAGGTTAATTTTGCCCAAACCAAAGTTTGCATGTGCATGTGCATACGCATGGGTATGTGCACACACATCAACAAGGATTATTTGGACTGTGATCCTGCACAAAAGCCTGGTGGGTTTTGGTCTATGATCACTATATACATGTATCAGTGGGAAATCAATTCTACAGTGGCGCCATCTTATGAGCAAAGCATTAATACAAATTGACAATAACATTAATTTAATAGTTTTAGATTATAAACACTGTCTCAGAACACATACTCAAATATTGGTTGGGGTGATTTAAACCAATACTAAAGCAGTAATATATTTTGGGACGTGACCAACATTTGAGTCATTTGTGGTGTGGTTTCTGCTCAATGTGTTACCAGTGACATGGGGACAACAGGACTGGGGATGACTGAATATTCAAACATTCTTCACCACATGGACATATTCTAACAGTTGTCACCATGTGGATGACATGGCTCCATCAGTCATGAGAGAACTCCACAGAATCACCCAACCATGCATTGTGACATTTCCAAACAGCCAAGATTACTTTGGATTGGTGGTGGGACAAATCCTTTCAACAAAATAAGACAGTGAAACATCTATAGTTTTAATGGTGTAATAAGTTTTACCTTTGTGTGCACTCTTGTATATTAAGATCATACCGTAGGTCTGGCACAAACTTGTGACCCAGAAGAGGTCTATGGTACATGGAATCACCATTCCAATGCAACGCTGGTAGGAATATGATTGGCTGAATCAATTTTACTTTGGTCCACTTGCTGTATTGACTGTGGGAACTAGGCCCACAGCTTCAACACAAAAGAACAATTCCAGGAACTTGGCATTAGTTCCACCCACCTCCATTAGACAACTTTTTCTTACGTTTTGCTTAGAACTCTGTTTCAGTCACAAAGTCACAAGTGTGTGGCTAGGGTATCGTGTAGCTGGTGTTTATGTTTTTGGTTGTTTTCTCGAGGTAATACACACATTGTGGACACTCTTTCAAGCTTATTAAAAGCACAATGTTATCCACTGTCAGTAAATTCCCATATGAGTACTGCGGAAACATGCTTGGACTTGTGCTAATGCACTTCACTTGGATCTATACTTAACCCCATCCCTTGTAACTGTTCTATCACTAATATTTATGAACAGCATGTTTGACAATTTTCACTGTATTAAATACTACAGACACTGTACAGATCTTGCACTATTGGCCAGACTTAGTAGCTAGAGCTTTACTCCTGTTCACTCTGTATGAATCATGAAGGACAATCAGTGGTGAATACTTGTGTATGAATAGACCTTTTATGCAGAAGGAACGACACAAGTCAGGAGTTGATTGATTTTGAGCCAAGTGCATGACATTTTTATTAACAGCAACCATAGCAAGCAAAACACTACCACCAACTGAATGACTACTAGCTACTGAGTATAATTCACCCTATGTGTGGGGGTCATTCCGCCATCACAATAAAAACATAAGTACATCAACTTATTTCTGCCCTAAAAACCCCAAGCACACAATAATACGAGGAAAAATCCATTTTGTAACATTTCTGTTTGGTGCGTGTTGAAGTGGAATGTCAGCTTGGAAGCATTCTAGTTCTATGTGAATATTCCATTCGGCAATCATCGATAGCCGTTTAGTTGGGTTAGAATAACCACTGGTGTAATAGCATGTCATCACGTATTGAAGGTGTACAAATAAAGTAGCATAACACGGTAGAATATAATTAATGATTTATATAATGTATAATAACGCACATGTAAATAATGTAAATAATGCACATGTATATATATTAAGCACAGTTCCCAGATCTGGGCGGGCAGTACGGTACGATAGCTGCACCCACCCAGATTTGATGCCGCCGAACAACGAGCCGGTGGCTCCGCCATAGCTGCACCCACCCAGATTTGATGCCGTGGGTCGGGCCATTCGACCACGTGTCACTTGTGTCAAATCATCTGTTTCCGCACACATCTCTCCCGAGACCCAAGTAAAATCCATATGTAAATGCAGACCGCACGAATTCTCTTTGGGCCCGAGTTGTAAAGGTAAAGACAGAGGTTGCCGGTGGTAACGGTAGGTTGGTCGACACTGATGATACCCATGATGGCGATGAAACCGGAGCCGGTGGCGTAGCGGATGTTTTTCTTTGTCGTAGGATGGTTGTGAATAATAAATAAATAAACTGATATAGCGCCAAATCTAGCTAAAAAACTATTCAGGGCGCTTTACATGTACATGTCCTTAAAACTAATTACCCAAACGTATCACTAAAAAAAACAATAATAAAAAACATTAACTGTAAATTATATAAAAGTGCATAAAGACATACTAATAAAAACATTGTAAATAAACAAATACATGTAGAAGGCGAAAACACATAAATACAAATGGCCATGTAAGGTAGAAGTAATGTTCTCTTCAATGCATTGTCTCTTTATTTAATTATTACTACATCAGCCAAAGTATTGTCTAAAATATAGCATCTTTACGGTATTCTTAAAAGAGTTCTCATTGTGTAGTTCTCATACTGAAAAAGATAGACTGTTCCACAGGTCCGGAGCAGCTGCAGGGAAAGTCGCATTTCCAGCTTCGCAATTTGTTTTAGGTCTTTTAAGGTGTTTGGTTTCCTCTGAGCGAAGTGATCTGGTTGGCGTGTAGATGCAGATAAGGTCACGCAAGTACACTGGTCCACGACAGTTGACCGCTCTGTGGACGAGTAGCATTATCTTGAAACAGACAAGTCCCCGGACTGGCAGCTAATTGAGTCCTTTTAGCACTGACGTGATGTTAGAATATTTAGCCACACGCTTGATCAGTCTAGCGGCTGTATTTTGAAGACGCTGTAGTCTGGCAAAGTTCTTGTCAACTGTGCCATATAGCAGAGAATTACAATAGTCAAGCCTTGATGTCACGAGTGTGTTGACCCTCTCCCTCGTCTGCCTTGGTAAGAACTTGTTAATCTGACCGATGTGATGGATGTGGAAATAGCAGCATCGAACGATTTCTGATGTGTTGGCAGACATGTTCATGTGATTATCCAAGTACACACCATCGTTTTTTACTTGATCAACGTCTTGGATGAGTGTACCACCAACACTAATGCTAAGTTCGTTAATTAATTTCTTTGCAGATACAAGCACAATCGGAAGGAACTCAGTTTTCTGATCATTTACTTTGAGATAATTTGCGGTGAGCCACTCCCGAATTTCTATTATGCAGTCTTGAAGATGCCGTATGGCTTTGGATAATGATGTAGGATTCAGATCAAAAGTATGCATCAATTGCAGGTCGTCAGCGTTGTGGTGAAATTGACGCTGTGTCTTCTGATGACATCGCCGACTGGTTGGACATACAATGAGAACAGTGCTGGCCTCAGCACGGATCCCTGCGGCACTCCTGTGTTACACGTGAGGTTTTCTGATGTAGCCTGACCAATCACAACCCACCGTAGGGGGTAACCCTGAATACCATAACCCTTGCTGAGCCGATTGAGTAGTATGGTGTGGTCAGTTGTGTCGAAAGCTGAACTCAGGTCAAGTATCACAAACAGAGTACCTTTTTTTGCGATCCAAGGCCGCCTGGATATCGTTGCAGACTCTCAGCAATGTGGTTTCTGTTGAATGTTGTCTGTGATATGCTGACTGGAATGGTTCGTTCGGGTTTTGTGAATCAATATGATCAGACAATCGCAGAGCCACGACCTTTTCAAGAGACAGAGAGAGACTGAGAGAGACAGAGAGAGAGAGAGAGAGAGAGAGAGAGAGAGAGAGAGGGAGAGGGGGAAGAGAGAGGGAGAGAGAGGGAGAGAGAGGGAGAGAGAGGAGAGGAGGAGAGAGAGAGAGAGAGAGAGAGAGAGAGAGAGAGAGAGAGAGAGAGAGAGAGTGCTAACGGGTCGGTAGTTATGTAAAATATCACGGTCTAAAGACGGCTTCTTTAATAATGGGTGAACACAGGCCACCTTTAAAGCAGATGGCATTGTCCCTTCCTCCAATGACTTATTAGTAATAGCGGTGATGACGGGCACCAATGATGACAGGCACTGCTGAATCTGTTTGGCTGGCAGCGGATCAAGTTCACAGGTCTTAGTTAGACCAAACACAATCTTTTCTATTTCATCATCAGACGTTGGCACGACCGAAACGTGTGGTTCTGTGAAGCATGTTTTCTCTACCAATGGTGGGTTTGAGGAGCGCGGCACTTCTAGCTCTGCCCGAATCATTCGTACGTTCTCACTGAAGTGTTGTGCAAACTTGCTACAACCATCTTCAGTGGAGCAAAACTCTGGGTAGATGGCCTTCTGTATAGCTCTCAAAGACCTGACAAGCCGGAACATCGACTTGTTGTCAGCTCCCTGCAGAGTGTCCTGGTAATGTTTACACTTAGCCTTGGTTATGCAAGCCGTCGACGCATTTCGGGATTCAACATAGAGCTGGCGGTGAACTTCAAGTTTAGTCGTCCTCCAGCGATGCTCACACTGGCACTTCTTCTCTCTAGCTTCTGTCACATCGTTGGTGTACCACGCACATAGCCTAGCCCTACTTCTCACCCTATTCGAGATTGGGGCGTGTTCTTCAAGGACCGTTCAGAGAACTGTGTCATAATCATTAACCATCTCTTGAGTGTTTTCAGGATGCCTTTGCAGCAATTGTTGGCACTGGTAGGCAATATCGTCCCTGAAATGTTCAGTTTGCAGCTGACGAAAATCTTTGACATGGACGTTGGTTCCCATGAGGCGAGCCCGCAATAGCTCCATGTGCTTAAAACATGGCGATGTGAGTAGTTTGCACGAGTATGTTTCACGATGAAGTAGACCGACACCATCGCCTCTGCCGCGCTGCCTTGGCGCATGGACGAAATTGTAGCCGTCAGGAGTAAGTTCGGTGATAAATGCCGAATCACCGCCTCACTTCAGCCACGTCTCGGTGATTGCAAGAATATCGATTGCGTCATCACGAACATATTTGTTAATCAGCAACGTTTTGTTCCTGACTAATGCGACACAAGACAGGAGAATGAAGATGGCGATCACAGCCACCTCCCGTACATATGGTGACGTTGGTACAGCATGTGTAAGGTAAATAACGTCATTGGTATTGTGTAGGTCCTCCAGTCATACGTGCGTGCACAAATGCTTCGCAATTCAATGCTCAAGAAATAACTATGTCTGTCCCATACAAACATTGTCACCTTGCTTCCAGTTATGACACCAGTATTAACAATTTTAAACTGTTGTAGAAAGTAATGCTGCTTTCTTTACCAAAACATTACCTTAACTAAAATATTGCGACTGTGTATTTTGACAAACAAACATAATAACCATAGGTTTGTAGTGTTGCAATTAGTCATATCCAATTTGACATTACATTTGATCGCTATTACATCGACTGGCGTTATTCTTGTAATTTAGTGTGACCACAAATTAATGATAGATACTTGTGCGGTCATAATGATCATACAAAATTGTGTACGCGTTCGTCCTAAAGCAGACTGCTTTCACAATTAAACCCTCGACTCAAAACAATGATTTACTATCAGTAATGATAAACATCAATTTGATTAGACTCTGGATCATTCACAAACACGGGAGATCTGAACACATTAAGTCGTAGCAGCATATCACTTACCGGTTGTTATCACTGTACCCGTGGTCGGTCGGATGTTCTGACGGTGTCTGACATCAACGTTGACAGGGTCTGGCGGTTTGTCGGGCGCGGCCTCTGGTGGTTTGTCGGGCGCGGGCTCTGGTGGTTTGTCGGGCCCGGCCTCTGGTGGTTTGTCGGGCGCGGCCTCTGGTGGTTTGTCGGGCCCGGCCTCTGGTGGTTTGTCGGGCGCGGCCTCTGGTGGTTTGTCGGGCGCGGCCTCTGGTGGTTTGTCGCAGAGCGGCCTCTGGTGGTTTGTCGGGCCCGGCCTCTGGTGGTTTGTCGGGCGCGGCCTCTGGTGGTTTGTCGGGCCCGGCCTCTGGTGGTTTGTCGGGCGCGGCCTCTGGTGGTTTGCCGCAGATCTGGCCGGACGTCAGAGTTTGCTGTAATTAAAACATACAACAAGATAACTTGTATAGCTCCTAAACCCTTCGTAAACAAGATCAGAGGGGCACCCAGACAGAAAGGTTGATCAATCAGAGAGTCGGAAAATAGTCAAGTTGTCGTCAGATTGATTGAAGTGCTACGGAGTTGTGGTAATTGGCAGATAATGTAATAAACGTGTTTTTAACTGATGGCATAATTGATCTGTATTTCCACCTGATGTAGCAGTAGAATGAAGCATATTCAAAAGGTGGTGTGCAGCTGCAAAAAAGCTAAGGTCCCAATGTTTACTCTAGTGATAAAAGGTATTTCAAAAACTAGAAAACCGAAGCTGCAGTAAGGAGTGAATGTAAAAACGACGGTTTCTTACATGTTTGATCTCGAGGTACCTTTACGTGGCATTAACAT
>JAODUO010002270.1:0-22500 GCA_025642075.2 Ridgeia piscesae
TGGTACTCGTAAGTGCCGAGTCGGCTTGGCAACAACAAGCTGGTTTCGGCATGTAATTTCCTACGCGCCGCTTCACCTTCCAAATAAGGAAATCGTGTCCGGTTTTCCCTCTCAGTTCACCAAACATTACTTTGTCGCTGCGTACTTATATGCAAACAAATCGGCCAAAGATGCACCTGTGGCTTTGATCGAGACTTATGTTTTTATGTTCAGTGTCTCTTTGTGCTCGTCACGTTTGTAATTAGGCTTGCAATCGGCGTTTGAAAGTGACCACCGCAGACTCTTGTCGAACTTTCCGCCGGCGGACACGCCAACTTCATCATCTCTAACCTGCTTTTTCGGCAGGAATCCTTTCGTGGAAGTATGTGAAAAGTTGCTTACTAACAATCATAGTATATCTATTAGCTATACAGTGCATTAAATTGTTTAATTATGTTTGTTTTAATGCGTTTGGCCCGTTTTTGCGAGAGCTATGCTGCGTCGCCTATCGACTGGCGGCTTCCGGGATTGTAGGCAACACGCCAATCAAACCGGAAAAGGCCCTAGGCAAGATGGCAGCGCCCTGTGTTGAAAGTAGCTCAGTTTAAAAAAATATTAAAAATATACCGTGACGCTGTGCTTGTCAAATTATGGTGACAAGTGCTGTAAATTATATGTTCTTATGTTTGGGCTGTGGTTGTTCAGCCGCTTCACTCCCCCTTTAAAATATGTGCGGGCAAGCAACCCATACGACTGTAGCTTATCTAGCAACAAATGATGATTAATAAGATCAAACGCTTTGCTAAAGTCTAGCATTACAACTCTGACATAAGAATTCAATTTATCTGTCGCCTTATACCACATATGAACCAGTTCGACAAGAACGTCTGTTGTGGACGTTCCGCTAATTCCCCCAAATTGCTTAGCATCAATTTCACCTTCAATTGTTTCATCCACCCATTTCATTATTATTGATTCAAACACCTTGGCAGCTATTGGAGTTAGTGAAATTGGTCTAATGTCTTTTTCAATCGACACAGGGGGGCTTGTTTTTGGCAACGGTATTACATTGGCCATTTTCCATTCCATAGGGAGTACACCTTCTCTTAATGAATTGTTAAAAATAGCAGTTAATGGAGGGGCGAGAACATTTGCATAATTTCTTAACACCCATGCAGGGATGTTGTCAGGCCCAGTAGCCTTGTTGGCTTTAACACTCTCCAAGGCTTTAAAAGTAGTACATACGCTTATCACATACTGATCCGGCAGTTCCTCGTTAACGTCGAACACCTTGTGACTCTTATTTAACCGAGGCAAATGGTCACTCACAGACACAAAGAAATCATTCATTGTATTGGCCAGTAAGCCACAATCACCATCCGTTGTTTTGTTAGCTAGACCTTGCATGCATGATTTGCCATTTGTTTTAAGTCCCATTATTGTTTTCATATGCTTCCACCAATCGTGGGATCCCGATTCATGCATTGCTGCAATTTGTGTTTGGTAAAAATTATACTTAAGTTTCGAAGCGGCTCGGTTGACCTTATTACGCAATATTTTTGCTTGATTCAAATCACCACTCATGTGAGCTCGCTGTCTTTTACGAACTAAGTCTCTGAACCAGTCTGTGACCCATGGCTTATCAGCCGTATGCCTCGTAACAATTTTAGTAGGAAAGCATATTTCCATCAGGTTGCAAATAACCGTTTGATAATATGAATACTGATCTGCACATGAATCAAGCCTAAATAGGGGTTCCCATTTGATGGCTGATAAAGCCATACTGAATGTGGCTTTTTCTTTTGGCCCCATACACCTTACGGTTAACCGTGTCACGCATCCAGTATCAACTGAGTTTTTCGCTTTAGGTTTAAGCAAAACCATGTTATGGTCCGATGACCCCAGTTCGGAAATAGTAACAGGCGGGGTGTACACCTCCTCCATATTCGTCCATATTTTGTCTAATATCGCCTGTCCACGTGTTACAACATTAACTACTTGGACAAATCTATAGTGGGTTTTCATAAAGTTATCCCGCAACTGGTTGAAATCGCCAGTTATGATCACACCACATTCTGGGTGTTTTCGCATTACAGTGTCAATGTTGGTGATTAAATGATCACGTATTTTCAAATACTCCGTCTTTGGAGTATAATATAAACATGCTACCAGTATACATGAGAATTTTCGAGGCGTTTTCTTTGGCATAACCTTAATCCACATTACTTCTAAATCATGAACCTCCATATCATTCAATCTCTTATACATTAAATCATTTCTAATGTAGCAGGCTACACCACCGGCTCGTCCATGACCCCTATCTTTTCTCTCCAAGCAAAACCCTTGCATAGTAAGGCTACTTGAATCCATATAGTCTTTAAACCATGTCTCACTAACACATACAATTGAAACATCATGTGTTGTTACAGTTACATGCAATTCGTCCACTTTTTCACTGTTCAAAGATCTGGCATTTAAATTAATTAGGGAAGGTAGATCCCATTTACGTATTTTGTCCGCTGTTGGATTCGGAACACAAAACCGCGTTGAATCACAGTTCTCGGTTTGTGTGTTCAGGGAAAGTTCCATGGCCAGATCGTTTAGGCCCATTTCCTAATCACGGGAGTGATGCTTTTCTTTATGTCCTCGTTCCCCGCACTGACGACACAACACTTTGTCAGGGTGTCTGCAGGTGGCAGTGACGTGGTTCGTCTCACCGCATTTGGCACACTTGCCCATCGACAGACGAGTACGACGTTTGACCACTGTCCACTTACCGTCAGGTGCCACTCTGGCGTTCGGCAATCGGTCGTGGTTCGTTGCGTTTGACACGTGTCGATGTTGTTGTTGATGTTGGCGTTTGTTTTGTTTCGGTGGCTGTTCTGGGAGAGACAGATTCAACAGCAATCTGCCAACTCCGCTCTCAGATAGGTGCAGCCCGTCTCTCTGGAAAGCTGCGTCGTCAGCAGCCCCGTTCCGGAATGTGAAATTTGCGTCGTTGTCGACGAATTTGACGTCGACTTCGTTGCACGCTTCCTTCATTTTCATGTTGACGTCCGCCCGTCGATCTGGATTGGCTCGACGCTTCGACGGCAGTACGCTGCTCACCGTGATGGTTGGTGTCAAGGTTTTCGCCTTCCGCAGTAGTTGCGCGATGTTTTCTTTTATGTTAGCAGCACTTACGTCACTCGTTGTTTCGTGAGTACCACCAACGATGAATATTTCGTCGATAGTTTCCGTTTTGGCCTAACCGTAAACCTAACCATAAAACTAACCCTAATCCAAACATTAATGCTACCTCTCATCCTAGCACTACGAAACCAAATTGCGCACTGTGTGGTTAGTAAACCTTTGGTAATTACCCAGAGCCTTCCTACAAAACATTATTCCGCGACCGGGTGCATTAAATCACAGTTACCCTAAACCACACCTGTTAGCCATTTTTCGAACCAGTCCATCATCGAACAGTACGCCAAAATATACACACCGACATCGAGTCCACGTTGAGATAACCTCATCTGCAAACCAGGATTCGTCAAAGCTCCGCATAGAGTTCCACACCAGACATACAACACAAGGAGGGTCGGCGGATTCATTGCGTCCGGACTCTTCTCTTTTCGTCTGCGACTGGACAATAATAACCTTTTCCTTTGTACAGCTGGTGACACTTTCACTTTATGAGTGACGTGAACAAACTCCCCGTTTGTCCACGATTCAGGTTCTGGCGCGTGCGCACACAGAATAACTTCATTGTTGGCAGTTTAATATCTGACCAACGTCCGACTTCAAGCCCACTTGCACTTGATATATTCTTTTGAAAAACAATCGTTGCTGTCCGGACACACCAGGAACTAAAACAAGTAGGCTGCGCGGTGTGGGCCGCGCGGTGTGGGCCGCGCGGTGTGGGCCGCGCGGTGTGGGCCGCGCGGTGTGGGCCGCGCGGTGTGGGCCGCGCGGTGTGGGCCGCGCGGTGTGGGCCGCGCGGTGTGGGCCGCGCGGTGTGGGCCGCGCGGTGTGGGCCGCGCGGTGTGGGCCGCGCGGTGTGGGCCGCGCGGTGTGGGGCGCGGGTGGGCCGCGCGGTGTGGGCCGCGCGGTGTGGGCCGCGCGGTGTGGGCCGCGCGGTGTGGGCCGCGCGGTGTGGGCCGCGCGGTGTGGGCCGCGCGGTGTGGGCCGCGCGGTGTGGGCCGCGCGGTGTGGGCCGCGCGGTGTGGGCCGCGCGGTGTGGGCCGCGCGGTGTGGGCCGCGCGGTGTGGGCCGCGCGGTGTGGGCCGCGCGGTGTGGGCCGCGCGGTGTGGGCCGCGCGGTGTGGGCCGCGCGGTGTGGGCCGCGCGGTGTGGGCCGCGCGGTGTGGGCCGCGCGGTGTGGGCCGCGCGGTGTGGGCCGCGCGGTGTGGGCCGCGCGGTGTGGGCCGCGCGGTGTGGGCCGCGCGGTGTGGGCCGCGCGGTGTGGGCCGCGCGGTGTGGGCCGCGCGGTGTGGGCCGCGCGGTGTGGGCCGCGCGGTGTGGGCCGCGCGGTGTGGGCCGCGCGGTGTGGGCCGCGCGGTGTGGGCCGCGCGGTGTGGGCCGCGCGGTGTGGGCCGCGCGGTGTGGGCCGCGCGGTGTGGGCCGCGCGGTGTGGGCCGCGCGGTGTGGGCCGCGCGGTGTGGGCCGCGCGGTGTGGGCCGCGCGGTGTGGGCCGCGCGGTGTGGGCCGCGCGGTGTGGGCCGCGCGGTGTGGGCCGCGCGGTGTGGGCCGCGCGGGTGGGCCGCGCGGTGTGGGCCGCGCGGTGTGGGCCGCGCGGTGTGGGCCGCGCTGGGGCCGCGCGGTGTGGGCCGCGCGGTGTGGGCCGCGCGGTGTGGGCCGCGCGGTGTGGGCCGCGCGGTGTGGGCCGCGCGGTGTGGGCCGCGCGGTGTGGGCCGCGCGGTGTGGGCCGCGCGGTGTGGGCCGCGCGGTGTGGGCCGCGCGGTGTGGGCCGCGCGGTGTGGGCCGCGCGGTGTGGGCCGCGCGGTGTGGGCCGCGCGGTGTGGGCCGCGCGGTGTGGGCCGCGCGGTGTGGGCCGCGCGGTGTGGGCGAGGTCCACATTCAGCAGTAGGGTAGATACCACCAACTGATTTTCCATAAGCGGCCATTGTAACGTTTCTTTGATTTCCCACTAGGATTATCAATCCACGGTATTGGAAATTTCAGACATTAATTAGTCTCCATCGCACATGTCATGTATAAAATTCGTGAAAATGACATATCTCTTTCTCCTACAATCCAGTCTCTAACCTGACACCCCTAGATCAAAAAGTTGACAACTCTAGGCCAAATTACACCTGTAGGCAGCTGTGATATCACGCTACGCAGATATATCATTTCCATTCAACCAGTCCTACATTCAGTGCTTCCAGAAATTTACCAAAAGTGCACAATGCAGTTCTTTTAAGCAGGACTCCATTTGTTGGTATGTCCCCAGTAGACGCAACAGTAGCGGACCATACAGAAAACAAGTTACGGCAGCGGTTTCCAAACTGGGGTACGCGTACCCCAGTTACCCCAAACTAAAGTTTTGTGTCGGGGGTTACATAAAGGGTTCTCAGGTCTCAGGTTGTTTACTCCAAACAGCCCAATCTTGGGCTAACGCAGGAGTTTGTAGTGCTTCTTGTGAGCATGCGTTTGGTTGTATATATGTTTGTTTGTTGTTATAACTTGTTTGTTTGTTTGTCTTACAGGCAATTTAGGTGATTGGGTGTTGTGAAGGGGAGGTTCATTATTGCTGCTTGAAAAGCTATGGGATTTTCTATTTCAGTAATGTGTGGTGGGATCATATTCCAGATGCGAATTGCACGGGGATAAAAGGGGAACACTGCAGTGTTGATGCGGCACCTGGTGGCTATGTAATGGCCACGGTTTTTTGATGGTTTTAGTAGGCCCGGTGGTGGTGTGATGTTGATTATGTTATTTAAATTTTGTAAAATGGCTTGTTTGATAATCCTGCGTCGCTCAAGAGTGGGCCAGTTAGCTAAAAATAAGGCTTTCGGCCTCCTGTGTGCTACTTGTTGCACCACCAAAGATGGAGATTTCAAGGAAGTGACGTCTTTTCTTCTCTTCTTCTCTTCTTCTCTCTTCTCTTCTTCTCTTCTCTTCTTCTCTTCTTCTCTTCTTCTCTTCTTCTCTTCTTCTCTTCTTCTCTTCTTCTCTTCTTCTCTTCTTCTCTTCTTCTCTTCTTCTCTTCTTCTCTTCTTCTCTTCTTCTTCTTCTTTTTCTTCTCTCTCTTCTCTTCTTCTCTTCTTCTTTCTTCTCTTCTCTTCTTCTTCTTCTCTTCTTCTTCTTCTCTTCTTCTCTTCTTCTCTTTTTTCTTCTTCTTCTTCTCTTCTTCTCTTCTTCTCTTCTTCTCTTCTTCTCTTCTTCTCTTCTTCTCTTCTTCTCTTCTTCTCTTCTTCTCTTCTTCTCTTCTTCTCATCTTCTCTTCTTCTCTTTTTCTCTTCTTCTTCTCTTCTTCTCTTCTTCTCTTTTTCTCTTCTCATCTCTTCTTCTCTTCTCTCTTTCTTTTTCTTCTTCTCTTCTTCTCTTCTTCTCTTCTTCTCTTCTTCTCTTCTTCTCTTCTTCTCTTCTTCTCTTCTTCTCTTTTTCTCTTCTTCTCTTCTTCTCTTCTTCTCTTCTTCTCTTCTTCTCTTCCTCTCTTCTTCTCTTCTTCTTTCTTCTTCTTCTTCTCTTCTTTCTTTTTTCTTCTTCTCTTCTTCTCTTCTTCTTTCTTCTCTTCTTCTCTTCTTCTTCTTTTTCTTCTTTTCTTCTTCTCTTCTTCTCTTCTTCTCTCTTCTCTTCTTCTCTTCTTTTTCTTCTTCTCTTCTTCTCTCTTCTCATCTTCTCATCTTCTTTTTCTTCTCTTCTTCTTTTCTTCTCTTCTTCTCTTCTTCTCTTCTTCTCTTCTTCTCTTCTTCTTCTTCTCTTCTTCTCTTCTTCTCTTCTTCTCTTCTTCTCTTCTTCTCTTCTTCTCTTCTTCTCTTCTTCTCTTCTTCTCTTCTTCTCTTCTTCTCTTCTTCTCTTCTTCTCATCTTCTCTTCTTCTCTTCTTCTCTTCTTCTCTTCTTCTCTTCTTCTCTTCTTCTCTTCTTCTCTTCTTCTTTCTTCTTCTTCTCTTCTTCTCTTCTTCTCTTCTTCTCTTCTTCTCTTCTTCTCTTCTTCTCTTCTTCTCTTCTCTCGGATATTGGGGGACCCTTTGCAGGGCGTTTTTAAAGTCCAACGAGAATTTGTGAGTGCATAACACATTTACCCCCTATGTGGGATCTTTTACTTCCCCTGGCATAGCCACCAGATACGACAGGGCGCCTGTGAAACCCGGCATACACTATATAACGTTTGTTGTAAGTTGGGCGTTTTGCCCACTTAAAACTGTTGTTGCTATTTGCTAATGTACGCAGGTCTGTAGACTTATTAATACATGTCATTCCTTGTCCTGACTAACACAACAAAAGACTGGCCGTCAGTGGCCGATTGGAAAATTGAATCGGCCAGACTTGTGTTGCAAATGTACGTCGATCAGCAACAAAACAAAACTTTGTTGTAACAACGAAGCAGTCGCACTGATTACCGTCACCGACGAATCGACAATATCGCGGAGCGGCTGACAGAAGAGCGCAAATCTGAACTTACAGAAATGTGACAAGCCCAATCAGCTGTACGGTTTTGGTAGGCCCACTGCTCGCCACGCTCGCTGTCGCGCTTACATTTTTCCGGTCGTTAAAAACGTTCCAGTTGACGTTTCTGCGCATGCGCAATAAATGTAAAATCATCAATGTCCAGCGAAACAACAAAGCATTTTCGGTATAAATGCCACGAGCTGTTCGATAACTTTCCTGTGATGATTATTGTGAAGAGTTTCTTAACATGGGGTTCAACGGAATAAAATATTACGTTTTTTTAAATATTACTGTCACGGATTATGGCGCACTAGAGTCACGTGATTTACCCTTGCTATCTAAATATGCCTCAAACCTTGTTTGCCTCGTGTTAATTTGCGACAAATGATTTTGCTAAGAGGTTATATATATCCTAACGAACAACCCGTAATATTTATACCATAAATGCTTTGTCTTTTCGCTGCACATTGATGATTTTACATATATCGCGCATGCGCAGAAACGTCAACCGGAACGTTTCTAACGCCGGAAAGAAGTAAGCGCTACATCGCGAATGTGTGGCTTAGTCCAGCACCTCGGTCTTCTCAATGTAGTTTCACGTCCGTTCATGTCCGTGTAACATGTGCACACCCAAGGCATTTAGAGCGTGCTTTCTTTTGTTCGAAAGTGCCTGGTGTCATTCTAATTTAGTTTTTAGAATTCCACACCAGAGGCTTTTAGTCTAACTAAACTAAGCTGGTATTGCAGCAGTGATAACATTTGTTGGATAGTGTGCGCATATGAAATACTTTTGTTGTGTAGAGTGTGCGCATGAGCATTTGTTGTTGTGTAGTGTTTCGCGGAGATTAGGGATTAGGATCAATAAAGATGTATCAAGACGTTGATACAATGCGTACAGAGTGCTTACCGACACTCTGACCGGAAACTGGACCAGTCATCTCAGCTGGAGGACAGCAGGTAACTATGATGTGTTATCCTCCTGTCGAAGGCCAGCCCTTGATTGCTATTACTTCTATCATACTTTCATTTGAATAAATCGTTTTAGTTACAGTTCACACATATGTGAAGCGTTGTGCAACCTAGGGTACATGAGATGCATGGGGTTCAAGGGGCGCAAGTGGTGCATGGGGCGCATGGGGTGCATGGGTTGCATGGGGTGCATGGGGTGCAAGTGGTGCATGGGGCGCATGGGGTGCATGAGGTGCAAGTGGTGCATGGGGCGCATGGGGCGCAAGTGGTGCATGGGGCGTATGGGGTGCATGGGGTGCATGGAGTGCATGGGGTGCAAGTGGTGCATGGAGTGCATGGGGTGCAAGTGGTGCAAGTGGTTCATGGGGTGCATGGGGTGCATGCGGTGCAAGTGGTGCATGGGGCGCATGGGGCGCAAGTGGTGCATGGGGCGCATGGGGTGCATGGAGTGCATGGGGTGCATGGGGTGCATGTGATACTTGGGGTACATGGAGTGCACATGTGCATATGCATGTGTGAGTGCGCATGCGCAAGACTATGCCTGTGCGGGAGCGGCTACGAGTATACAAGCATGTTTGCGTACGTTTACGTCCACGTGTTTGTAGACTTTGTTTAAGTTACTTTTCACTGTGGTTCGAATTAATCGAATCTATCAACAGAAGCTGCAGTTGTATTCAGAGCGGCACTGCAGTGTATTTGAGGATAGCGTTGATCAAAAACGTATTTAAGAAACCCTGTTATGCATGTGGGCCTTTCGTGTCAATCTGTTTAGATGGCAATGCAAGAGTAATACTCTGGTTTGGTTGACTGAGTACGTGTGACAACTTGGCAAATCGTGCCGGCAAACGTCAGGTTGCTGTTGTCAATGAGTCATTGTTCTTACATTCACGTTCGCTATCACAGTACAAGTGACAACATTGGCACCACTTAGGCGAGGTGGTCCAACTGTCTAGCGCTGGTTCACTCTGTAGCTAATTGCCTGCATCAGTGCAAATAAGCCGGAATTCGCGCATGCGTAGTTTTACCATCTACGCTATTTTCACCCATGTATATGTACAGTATTGTACGTAGTGTACTTCCGCCAATGATCGGTGTGCACATTTACTATAGAGCAATTGCTATTAGTTGCACTGCTTCAGTTGGTATGTTTTCAAGTTGTATCGTGCAATTAGCTATGTGAAGCTTTCTTTCTGTGGGCCAATTTCGCAGAAACAATTACAAATAAGACTAAGCCATAAATCGATGTTCCCGGGACGAGTCACCAAATTGACTAGTCATCCGCCGTTGATCCGCCGACACTAAAACAACGCGGGTGTGATGTTGATCGTGTCGGAAGTTGCATTTGTACACATCTTCATCATTGAGCAGTTTTGTTTCAGGTTGCTGCGTAACTTGCACGAATGCATACACGCCGCAAGATATCTCTTTGACCAAAGGTCGTGTCAATGATGACTGTATTTTAATCGGTCGTATGAATAATAGAAGCAGTTTGAAATTGCGCAATTTATGGTTTCCACCTATGCTATCGTATCCAATCAATTTGTTTTATTCAATAAAAAATATTTCCCACATAATATCTGTGCTTGAGTAAGTAAACATTTCATCAGTATATTTTGTTAAATGTAATATATGATGCCTAAGGGTAGCTAAATATAACGTAAGTGATCCGAGAACGAAACACAATTTAGGAAACAAGTGAAAGCATGTAATGTCTAATGTTGTTATCATTAAGAGAACACATGTTTTAAGCTGTAAGTTTTCTATTAAATGCTTTTTGGTTATTCTTGCATTGCTACTTCATGATTGTGATATCCCGTATACACTGCTCAGTACTGAAGACATGCAAATAAGAGTAACATAAATACTTACTTATCATCATACTTTCAAATCATCTTGAACATAAAACAATTCATTTTACATATCGTATTTTATTGTGATCTTTCTTCTGCTAATACGTCAGTTACCGGCTATAATCGACCGGAGTTGACGCGTAATGTTCTAAGTGAATAAGGTAAAAAACTCAAACTAAAACCAACTAACTAAAAGTAAATTATTCAGTTATGAGTATGAGAATGTCAACACAGATATGCAACATTTCGCGTAGGTTTCTGAGTGAAGCAAGCTAGTTGCAGTGGACGCCGGTGTTTCGATTGAGGCAAGATACATCAAGTCCTGCTCTATAGACCACATTGTAGAGAACGACCCCCCTTGGGACGCGTGCGCGGGGGAAGTTACTCCGCATGATATGTGTGAGTGTGTGTGCGTTGGTGTGTATGTCGTTCCTCTCGTGTGCGCTCGCCAGAATCGGTTTAACCCCCGATTCAGGGTAAAGTGACAGACGCTCGTTCCAGGTTCGATCTCGGATATTTTATTCACAATTTGAAGTTCACGTTCGTATACATAATTTCAAAAGATATACATTGCGTTGGCAATAGACTTTAACATAGTGCTAGTAACATCGAAGTCACTGCGTGTCTGTTGCCAGTCCACTACAGCGCTCCTACAATTTAACATTTTAAATACATGCCGGTAATTTTGATAATCTCGATAAGTATGAGCTTCAGTCTCATACTCATGTTTTAATTTAGATAGCCAAAAGGAGGGAGAGTCGCGAGCATCTTCTGTCGCTCTCGATCTCCGCTCTCTCCTGTCGATTAAAGCGACGCTCTCTCCTTTTATTGTCAACCGCCAATTAACCAGAGTGCATCTTGTGCGCATGTGTAATTAACAATTCCGGTCGCAAGGTTTGCCCAAGGACGCTAGTTTAACGTTATCACGTACTCGAGAAACACCTGCAAATCTATACAAATTCAACCTTTGTCCAAACTGTCTCCGCTAGGATTTAGTCAATGTTCAGTAAATCACTCGCTGGTAATATATAACCATTAAGATCCGCTTCACCGGTGTGGTCCAGGATGGGTTTCCATTGAAGCCTCGAGTGGAGTAAACATCTTTAGAATTCGTCGGTTCTTTGTGTCCGCTTTTGGCCTTGGTCTGGTCTTGGCCTCTGTGTTAAGTAATACTTTCTAGACTAATAACGCTATACTATACACACCCTTAAATATTAAGCGGGTGGGTTTTTACATGCGTCAAGTTGCTCCCCGATACAACTTCCTTGTGAGCGGTACAATGCCTTCACCTGAGCGGCCGACAGCTCATGCTTCGCGAAACTGACCTGTAGTAACGACAGAAAACGTTGTCTCATCACATCGCTATTGTGCACGGTAGTTAATAACTGACAGTATAGGTCATGTTATTATAATTGCACTGCTGGGAACATCATGACGCTTTTCGGGCTTACTGGTCGCCGATACGAATGAATCAAGCGATCGCACTTCTTTGCGAATTTCTGAAGACTATTATGGTATAAAAACTTCAAAATGGTTTAGGCAAGAAATGACAGTATCACTGTATTGAACATAATGAGAATTACGTCCAAAATCAGCACGATTTAAGCCGACACTAACAGACTGCAAAGAGAGTGCTCGCAATGTGTGTACATTATGTATGACGAAACGTGCACGGACACGAGAGGTATGACGACACATGCATGGACACGAGAGGTATGGTGAAACATGCATGGACACGAGAGGTATGATGAAACATGCATGGACACGAGAGGTATGACGAAACATGCACGGTCACGAGAGGCATGACAACACATGAACGGAAACAAGTGATATGTCGAAACACACGGACACGAGAGGCATGACGAAACGTGCACGGCTGCGAGAGGTATGACGAAACTTGCACGGTCACGAGAGGCATGACAACACATGAACGGAAACAAGTGATATGTCGAAACACACGGACACGAGAGGCATGACGAAACGTGCACGGCTGCGAGAGGTATGACGAAACTTGCACGGTCACGAGAGGCATGACAACACATGAACGGAAACAAGTGATATGTCGAAACACACGGACACGAGAGGCATGACGAAACGTGCACGGCTGCGAGAGGTATGACGAAACTTGCACGGTCACGAGAGATATGACGAAACATGCACGGTCACGAGAGGATACAAAGACCGACAATAACAAGAAGTGGAACGTGACACTTACCGAGTCAATGTATCCTTTGAAGTTGTGTGGAAAGTGGTTTGGACAGTTAGTGCTGCCCAGTACTATGTCTCCGATGAGAGGTGCGATCTTACCTACAGGCATAGCAAACAACACGAGGTATAGATCATACCTACAGGCATGACAAATAACACGAGGTATAGATCGTACCTGGAGACAGAGCAAACAACACGAGGTATAGATCATACCTGGAGACAGAGCAAACAACACGAGGTATAGATCGTACCTGGAGACAGAGCAAACAACACGAGGTATAGATCGTACCTGGAGACAGAGCAAACAACACGAGGTATAGATCGTACCTGGAGACATAGCAAACAACACGAGGTATAGATCGTACCTGGAGACATAGCAAACAACACGAGGTATAGATCGTACCTGGAGACAGAGCAAACAACACGAGGTATAGATCGTACCTGGAGACATAGCAAACAACACGAGGTATAGATCGTACCTGGAGACATAGCAAACAACACGAGGTATAGATCGTACCTGGAGACAGAGCAAACAACACGAGGTATAGATCGTACCTGGAGACAGAGCAAACAACACGAGGTATAGATCGTACCTGGAGACAGAGCAAACAACACGAGGTATAGATCGTACCTGGAGACAGAGCAAACAACACGAGGTATAGATCGTACCTGGAGACAGAGCAAACAACACGAGGTATAGATCGTACCTGGAGACATAGCAAACAACACGAGGTATAGATCGTACCTGGAGACATAGCAAACAACACGAGGTATAGATCGCACCTGGAGACAGAGCAAACAACACGAGGTATAGATCGTACCTGGAGACATAGCAAACAACACGAGGTATAGATCGACCTGCAGCAGAGCAAACAACACGAGGTATAGATCGTACCTGGACAGAGCAAACAACACGAGGTATAGATCGTACCTGGAGACAGAGCAAACAACACGAGGTATAGATCGTACCTGGAGACAGAGCAAACAACACGAGGTATAGATCGTACCTGGACGAGCAAACAACACGAGGTATAGATCGTACCTGGAGACAGAGCAAACAACACGAGGTATAGATCGTACCTGGAGACATAGCAAACAACACGAGGTATAGATCGTACCTGGAGACATAGCAAACAACACGAGGTATAGATCGTACCTGGAGACAGAGCAAACAACACGAGGTATAGATCGTACCTGGAGACATAGCAAACAACACGAGGTATAGATCATACCTGGAGACATAGCAAACAACACGAGGTATAGATCGTACCTACAGGCATGACAAACAACACGAGGTATAGATCGTACCTGGAGACATAGCAAACAACACGAGGTATAGATCGTACCTGGAGACATAGCAAACAACACGAGGTATAGATCGTACCTACAGGCATGACAAACAACACGAGGTACAGATCGTACCTGGAGACATAGCAAACAACACGAGGTATAGATCGTACCTGGAGACATAGCAAACAACACGAGGTATAGATCGTACCTGGAGACAGTAGCAAACAACACGAGGTATAGATCGTACCTGGAGACATAGCAAACAACACGAGGTATAGATCGTACCTGGAGACATAGCAAACAACACGAGGTATAGATCGTACCTGGAGACATAGCAAACAACACGAGGTATAGATCGCACCTGGAGACAGAGCAAACAACACGAGGTATAGATCATACCTGGAGACATAGCAAACAACACGAGGTATAGATCGTACCTGGAGACATAGCAAAAAACACGAGGTATAGATCGTACCTGGAGACATAGCAAACAACACGAGGTATAGATCGTTCCTGGAGACATAGCAAACAACACGAGGTGTGCGCGTGTGCGCGTGCGCGTGCGTCGTGTGCGTGTGCGTGTGCGTGTGCGTGTGCGTGTGCGTGTGCGTGTGCGTGTGCGTGTGCGTGTGCGTGTGCGTGTGCGTGTGCGTGTGCGTGTGCGTGTGCGTGTGCGTGTGCGTGTGCGTATATGTATGTATGTGTGTACGTGTGTACGTGTGTATGTGTATGTATGTGTGTATGTGTATGTACGTGTGTATGTGTGTATGTGTGTATGTACGTGTGTACGTGTGTACGTGTGTACGTGTGTACGTGTGTACGTGTGTACGTGTGTACGTGTGTACGTCTGTACCTGTGTACGTGTGTGTATGTGTATGTGTATGTGTATGTGTATGTGTATGTGTATGTGTATGTGTATGTGTATGTGTATGTGTATGTGTATGTGTATGTGTATGTGTATGTGTATGTGTATGTGTATGTATATGTGTATGTGTATGTATATGTATGTGTATGTATATGTATATGTATATGTATATGTATATGTATATGTATATGTATATGTATATGTATATGTATATGTATAGTGTATGTGTGTATGTGTGTATGTGTGTATGTGTGTATGTGTGTGTGTATGTGTATGTGTATGTGTATGTATGTGTGTATGTGTGTGTATGTGTGTATGTGTGTATGTGTGTATGTGTGTATGTGTGTACATGCGTACGTGTGTACGTGTGTACGTGTGTACGTGTGTGTATATGTGTATATGTGTATGTGTGTATGTGTGTATGTGTGTATGTGTGTATGTGTGTATGTGTGTATGTGTGTATGTGTGTATGTGTGTATGTGTGTATGTGTGTATGTGTGTATGTGTGTATGTGTGTATGTGTGTATGTGTGTATGTGTGTATGTGTGTATGTGTGTATGTGTGTATGTGTGTATGTGTGTATGTGTGTATGTGTGTATGTGTGTATGTGTGTATGTGTGTATGTTCAAACAAACGTACCTGATGTATTCTTATGTCCTTGTTTAATTCCGTTCACGTAGACTGTAAGTCGGCCATGTCCAGTGACCGTGCTCGCAGAGAAAGTGACCACAACGTGCACCCAAGCTGTCATTTGGTTCGGCTGTCGTAATGAAATTAGAATAGTATTAGTATCGAGAAGTTAAGAATGACTACGACGATAACTGTTAATCTTCTTCAATATGCTTGAGAGTAACCTTCATTGTCGATTTAGTGTGGACTAAATTGCTTTAGTCCTTAAAACCAACAGCGGACGGCTCATGCCAAAGAAGGTTTATATTCTGAATCTGTCGTAAGAAGCCAATATTGGCTATTATATACGACGGTGGGTGTGTGCGCATGTTATTGAGTGTTTGAGCCGCAGATCAGGCGACTGAAATCAGTTATGGTTTCAGCCTGGACCTGCGACTCGCTAAGTTGGTTCCAGTCGGCTATTGTTAAAAAAAGGAATTCTTAAATTGTTCAGTGTGGGCTGTAGGTACTATAAAACATCTGGTGTTGTTGGTTATTAGTTGTTGGACAAAATTTGAGGATACATGCTCTGGGAAGTGCTTAGGCTTAATGTGTCTTTTGTTTGTTTTGTTTAGCCAAACGTTGCTAAGAATCTTACCGTTCTAACAGTCATTGTGTTCTCTGTGTTGGGTTGTGTTGTCACTTGCACATTGAGCTCTCGACGATAAATGCTCTTGATGATGAAAGAACTGGCAAATTACACAATAATAAATGCATGACGAATGCTACACAACACACACACCACACGCAACACATCGTACATCACACTACACATACCACACAACACACACCACACCCAACACATCGTACATCACACTCCCCGTACCACACAACACACACACATCACACCCAACACATCGTACATCACACTCTCCGTAAGACACAACACACACCACACCCAACACATCGTACATCACACTCCCCGTACCACACAACACACACCTCACCCAACACATCGTACATCACACTCCCCGTACCACACAACACACACACACCACACCCAACACATCGTACATCACACTCCACATACCACACAACACACACACATCACACCCAACACATCGTACATCACACTCCCCGTACCACACAACACACACATCACACCCAACACATCGTACATCACACTCCCCGTACCACACAACACACACACATCACACCCAACACATCGTACATCACACTCTCCGTACCACACAACACACACCACACCCAACACATCGTACATCACACTCCACATACCACACAACACACACACACCACACCCAACACATCGTACATCACACTCCCCGTACCACACAACACACACACATCACACCCAACACATCGTACATCACACTCTCCGTACCACACAACACACACCACACCCAACACATCGTACATCACACTCCCCGTACCACACAACACACACCTCACCCAACACATCGTACATCACACTCCCCGTACCACACAACACACACACACCACACCCAACACATCGTACATCACACTCCACATACCAAACAGCACACACACCACACACAACACATCGTACATCACACTCCCCGTACTAAACAACACACACACCACACCCAACGCATCGTACATCACACTCCCCGTACCACACAAGACAGACAGACAGACAGACAGACAGACAGACAGACAGACAGACAGACAGACAGACAGACAGACAGACAGACAGACAGACAGACAGACAGACAGACAGACAGACAGACAGACAGACAGACAGACAGACAGACAGACAGACAGACAGACAGACAGACAGACAGACAGACAGACAGACAGACAGACAGACAGACAGACAGACAGACAGACAGACAGACAGACAGACAGACAGACAGACAGACAGACAGACAGACAGACAGACAGACAGACAGACAGACAGACAGACAGACAGACAGACAGACAGACAGACAGACAGACAGACAGACAGACAGACAGACAGACAGACAGACAGACAGACAGACAGACAGACAGACAGACAGACAGACAGACAGACAGACAGACAGACAGACAGACAGACAGACGACAGACAGACAGACAGACAGACAGACAGACAGACAGACAGACAGAAAGAGAGGCTGACAGACTGACAGATTGACAGACAGCCAGACAGACACGGAGACACGCAGATACGACACATGCACACTCACACTCACACTCGCACTCGCACTCGCACTCCACTCACACTCACACTCACACGCACACGCACACGCACACGCACACGCACACGCACACGCACACAGCACACCACACACACACACACACACACACACACACACACACACACACACACACACACACACACACACACACACACACACACACACAAACACACTTGTATAACAATTGTATAAAACGGCAGGAAGCTTATGTCCCAATTGACTTCGTATTAGAGAATAATCAAGTAACGAAAGTCACACACACACACACACACACACACGCACGCACGCACGCACGCACGCACGCACGCACGCACGCACGCACGCACGCACGCACGCACACACACACACACACACACACACACACACACACACACACACACACACACACACACACATACACCCACGCACCTGTGTGTTTGTTTTTGTGTGTTTGTCTGTAGAAAAAACCCCACAAGCACAGACAACAAGCACAGACATATCGACAGACACACGGTAGTACCTGTCCTGGCATTGATCTTTTGTGCTGCTTAGGAGGACCACAGGGTTTAATGTTGACTTTCTGAACCACAGACTGACAGACAATTTGAAGAAGTCCATGCCATTGAATCGCGGGATCTTCACGTTTGATCCTTCGGCGAAATAACCATATTTGTTGCACAGGCATTTCGTCGATGTCATTGCGCGCACGCCTTGATTCGCCAGGTATACATAATTCGTCGCCTTGAACAGGTATTCAGGTTGCCAACTGTCGCGGTAGTCGAATGTAATGCAGGTTTCGGCAGCTGGTAGCGCTGATACTGTAACACGTAATAATAAACAACAATAATAATAATAATGCGAACATGATTATAACTACGTAACTAACCACCTAAATAAATAATTAAAAACGTAATTAAATAAATAAACAATTAAACAAGTAAATTTATAAATTAACCAAATAATTATGTGACTAAACGATTAGATGACTAGGCAACTATTTAACTAGAAAACTAGATTGTTAAATAACTAAATAACTAAATATTCAAGTAACCAAGCCATTAAGAAAGCAACCAATCAAGCAACCAAACAACCAAACCAATAAACTGATAAATAAATACATAAATAAAAAAATAACCAAACAACTAAACATTAAAAAAACCTAAATAAATAAACAAATAACCAAATAACAAATAAATAAATATATAAATGTATCAATAAAAATAAAATAAATAAATAAATAAATACTATATATATATAATAAATCATATTATATATATATATATATATATAATATATAACTAAAATATATTAGGACATATATATATATATATATATAATATGATATATATATATATATATAATATATATATATATATATATATATATATATATATATATAACTATATATTTTACTTTAACTATATAACTATATAACTATATAACTATATAACTATATAACTATATAACTATATAACTATATAACTATATAACTATATAACTATATAACTATATAACTATATAACTATATAACTATATAACTATATAACTATATAACTATATAACTATATAACTATATAACTATATAACTATATAACTATATAACTATATAACTATATAACTATATAACTATATAACTATATAACTATATAACTATATAACTATATAACTATATAACTATATAACTATATAACTATATAACTATATAACTATATAACTATATAACTATATAACTATATAACCATATAACGACATAACCATATAACCATATAACCATATAACCATATAACCATATAAATATATAGCTATATAGTTATATAGCCATATAGCCATATAGCCATATAACCATATAACCATATAACCATATAACCATATAGCCATATAACCATATAACCATATAACCATATAACCATATAGCCATATAGCCATATAGCCATATAGCTATATAGCCATATAGCCATATAACCATATAACCATATAACCATATAGCCATATAGCCATATAGCCATATAGCCATATAGCCATATAGCCATATAGCCATATAGCCATATAGCCATATAGCCATATAGCCATATAGCCATATAGCCATATAGCCATATAGCCATATAGCCATATAGCCATATAGCCATATAGCCATATAGCCATATAGCCATATAGCCATATAGCCATATAACCATATAACCATATAACCATATAATATATAACTATATAACTATATAACTATATAACTATATAACTATATAACTATATAACTATATAACTATATAACTATATAACTATATAACTATATAACTATATAACTATATAACTATATAACTATATAACTATATAACTATATAACTATATAACTATATAACTATATAACTATATAACTATATAACTATATAACTATATAACTATATAACTATATAACTATATAACTATGTAGCTATGTAGCTATGTAGCTATGTAGCTATGTAGCTATGTAGCTATGTAGCTATGTAGCTATGTAGCTATGTAGCTATGTAGCTATGTAGCTATGTAGCTATGTAGCTATGTAGCTATGTAGCTATGTAACTATGTAACTATGTAACTATGTAACTATGTAACTATATTACTATATTACTATATTACTATATTACTATATTACTATATTACTATATTACTATATTACTATATATAATATATATATATATACGTATATATATATACCCACATATACACATGTATGTTTGTACGTATGTGTGTACGTATGTATGACCCACTAAGTGATGGCCTATGATATCAACGATGAATCGACCCCTTTCCTACTGATTTACCAAGGCCTGCTAATACTATAACAAATGACAACATAAATATGGCCGGAGAGAAAACTATCGAAAGCAGTGCTATCATTAGACGTTCCACCCTAATCCTAATCCTAACATTATTTGTCAAATATTGTATTGTACCAGTACAATTATATAGCATGGAGAATGCGATTTATAACATAAATGACTTCTAGCGTTTCTCATTAACATTTTCCAATCGTTCAATTGGTAAACATAATTTCGTTGTTCAATTTTTTTGCTAGTTAAGGTTATAACTGTAATTGAATAGAACGTACTCGAAACTATAAAACGGGTTGAAGTGTTGAATACAATTAAACTCAGTTAATGCCACTTCAGGTCAATTCAACAATGTTGACACCTTACCTGGACAATCGTTTTCGTTGCAAGGCTTTTGCTCTTTGACACTTCCGTCACAAGCCTGGCCCCCGCCCTGAGGCGCCGGCTCGCTGCAGCTTCGCTCTCTCGTCTGCACTCCGCCGCCGCACGTGTGTGAACACCCTGACCAGCCTGTCCAGTCGCTCCATTCGCCGTTCACGTCTGATAGCATTAATCATACAATAAGTGAACTTTAGTTAACGGTAAGTTTGTATGTGTACAACGCAATATCTAGCCGTCATGGCTTATGAAAGCGCTGACATGTTCTCCCTGGCTGAGTTTAACATTGAACACATTCCAAACTTCTCTGTAATGTAACGAAGTACTTTTACTTTGTTACTTTACTTAAGTAGAAAGGTTTATTTTTCTTGAGTAACGACGTAAATTTTTTGGAATTACTTTTTCCTTATAAATTTTTTTTTCCTTATACAATTTTTTTTTTCCTTATACAAATATGTGTACTTTTTGTAAATGTAGTGAAGTACTCATAATTTCTTTCGCACACACACATACACACACTATATATATATATATATATATAAATTTATATATATATATATATATATTATATATATATATATATTATATATATATATATATATATATATATATATATATATATATTATACATACGCATACACATACCACATACCACATACACATATACATGTATATATATATATATATATATACATATATATATATATATATATATATATATATATATATATATATATATATATATATATATGTTTATATTAGAAACAGGATATTTATTAAAGTAATCATGAAAGTAATCATGATTACATTCTAATGTAATCGTACTTGAGTACATTGTAAATAATCGTACTTGTACTCGAGTACATTTGTTTTCTGAGTACTCGTACTCGTAATCATACCTATGCATGTTCAAAGTAATCGTACTCGTATTCGAGTACATTTGTATTGTACTACTCCATCTCTGGCATCAAGCACATGGTATATCCATGTATATAAATATATATATATATATATATAATATATATATATATATATATATATATATATATATATATAATATATATATATATATATATATATATATATATATATATATATATATATACTAATTAAGGTAGTTCAAAAACATGAATCCCATTTATTAGGCTTTCAAATTATGCCTTTCACAGAGAATACATTAGCTTTAGCAAACATGTGCTTAGTGATACATGTCATGGGAAAATTGTTCAATATTATGAAAGAATTGTCGTACTAAAACATATTTCTGGAAATTAACTTTTGCAAAGAGTTCACCCATAACACACACACAATTGTTACAGAAACATGTTGTAAATAGATATAATATACATACTATGTACATATAATAACATTATGTACAACACTTTGACCATTTTGGATATTGTGCTTTAGAAATAATAAATATATTACATAAAGTAACTAGATTATGCTTTATTTAAAAAAATCAGTAGATATAATTTTTTTAATTTAATGCTATGTATCTTTACACCTAAAAAGTAACTAAACTAGTCAGGGTCCTTGTCATGTGGATGAGAGTTACATGTCAATTGCGATATGTTTACTCAATTTATAAAGAGTACTGCTAGAGATAGTGGTGAATACTTTCTTTTGTACAATTAGTATTTTACATATTAATTTCAGTGGGGGAATTTTCCAATTATAAAATGTTAAATATAAATGTTGTATATATATATATATATATATATATATATATATATATATATATATATATA